>JALPQI010007439.1:0-48207 GCA_025490895.1 Thaumatotibia leucotreta
AACTTTGTGGCGTGCGTAAATTTCTCTTTTTAAGGCACTTGTTATGAAAAAAAGTCGTTTCAGTTCGATACAAGTGTAAAAACTTCTTTTTAACTCGGGTGATCGTCGCCCTCGTTTCACTCGGGCTCCAACTTTCCAACCCTCCAACCCTCGTAGAAAAAAATTTTTTTTGCTCTTGCATCGAAATGTACTATTAAAACAAGAACTCTGACTTTGCTACCGACTATCAGTCAAAATGAGCTGTCACTTATTAGTCACAGCTCTATTACATTCAACTGTTTAATTCTTTGGGTCTAATTGCAGGGCTCTCTAAAATTACAAAAAAAAAAAACAACTAAATGTCAAATATTTAAGTATTTATCTATCTATGTATGTGAAAGTTTTCAACCATTCCAATACAGATCTCAACCCCGCCGCTCGTCACGGATACCAAAGAGTATAGAGTACTTGTCGGACACCGAAAGGTAAACCGATGTGAATTAGCATAGAGGCACTATACGTCATTTTTATAGAAGTTTCGAATCATGTAACCAAACTTTGTATGGAAAATGTGTTAGATTTCCAATCTACGTCATTGAATTGTGAAACGCCGTGTGGTGACGGCAATAAGAATACATTTGTCACCACCCCAACTCCTCCTGCGGGTGTCGTAAGAGTCGACTAAGGGATTGAAGTGTCACTGACCATTATTTGATAAAAGATTGATGATGGGCAGCAGCGTCATCATAGTGGACACATTACTGCGATCGCCAATCCGCTTGCCCAGCGTGGCGATTATGGATATTTTCATCACACTTGCTGTCTAAGCGCAAGTTTTAGCAATTTTAATGCTGTTAAAGTGTGATCTTAAGGGTGACCTAGGATCTAGGAGAACGTTACCACGGCAACGAGTGACATAAAAAAAGTAATTGACCCATTTAATAAACTCTTACCAATAGATTATAAAAAAAAAACAATAAAATAATGCTAGTTTTTGTATATTTCTTTGAACTTTTTGTTTACATTGTTCGCAACTTCTATAAAGATGAAGTACCTGGGTGCTTAGCCAAGTCGCCAAACGCTAACGCTTAATCGTTAATCGTAAAAAACTAACTGTCTTTGTCGCACTAATACGAAAGACTGACAGAGAAGGAAAACTACGATACGCTACTAAGCGTTAGCGATTGGCAACTTGGCTAAGCATCCTGTTCACATGTCGCCGGCCGACTGGGTATAGCTGGTATGCAATCTTTCAGTCCTTCTATTGTATGAGCATTTCTCAAAAAGTATTTTATATTTGTATCTTGCGTTCGAAATTGATAAAAAATAGTTGGCTGGTAGAGCCGACTAATTTTCATCAATATCGAAGACGTTATCCAAATAATTTTTTTGGAGAATTGCTCTTATCAATGGGGCTCGGCATTCTTCGTATTTCCGAATATAAACGGACTGCGAGCATAATAATATAGTCGTCATGGACGTCTAACGCCAGCCCTAAAATGCCCCCAAAAACAATTGTTCAATTGTGCCAAAAAGGGCAGAACATAGCGCTTTTCTTAACACCGCGCACATTTCGGCACAACATCTTTCACAAATGTTTATAGAATATAGCCAATCAAAACTTTGACGGACCAATCACAACTATTTTTAAATGGCGGTTTAAGTTTTTATAGGTTGATATTGAAATTCATTACCGTGATGCAATGAAGAGGGGTTGACATGACACTTGTCATCTAAAATTAAGGACCGTCTTTGAAAGGCAATTTAGTATGGCGTGAGGCTTCCATGTTTTATTTGTTCGTAGTAAACGATGATCGATTCTTTGTCCAGAAGCCATCAGACATATGAAACTAGGCAAGATGTTAACGAACGTCTGAGCAGGCCTCTATTGACATGATTGATGATTGATTTTTTGCCACCGGCTTATCCGATCGCAGGTCGACAAATGGGGTGCCGCCTTAAAGTGGCCAAAAATGTGAACTAATTGACTCCGATTTGATCTATGTGCTATCTAAAGACGTCCACGGCTAAACATAGGCCTCCCCCAAAGATTGCCACAATAACCCGCCCTGCGCCACCCGCATTCAGCGGACTTCTACAACCCTAGGCACTGGTCTCTCCGCGAGCGACTAAGCTATGAACTATCGGCTATAAACACGAACAAAAGATACGCACTCCCGTGTAAATAAAAGAGACACGGCGAACTCGCTCGGCGGTGATAGCTGATAGCTGGGCGAGTATAGCCGTTTCTCTTATTTACATGGGAGTGCGTATCTTTTGTTCGTGTTTATAGCCGATACCAGTGCCATAGGTGTCTATATCGTCAAAATATTATCTCATTAGTGCTAAGGGTGCTGAACAAGCTTTTGTTTACTTCTTTGTCTTGACGCTACATTTATGATGAGTTCATAAAAACTCGATTTTGACATTATAAATAGAAAAAAAGATTAGATTCACATTTCTGGCCACTTTAGATGTCACTAACGCTACGGTACATAGGTTTCTGCTTGGTACGCACTGCCACTAACACATGCTTCCAGCGTAATGTAATACAGTCGCCTCTCGTTAATTCGAAACTCGAAGGACCTATCCAAATATTACGATTTATCGAGAGTTTGAAATATCAAATGGTCGGAAATATTCGGGAAAAAAAAATTAAAGTACGAGGTGTTAAGTAATAATCAACTGTTATTTTTTATTAAATGCATTTTTTAAGAATATCAAAAGATTAGAAGCACATACATGTACAAACATAATGTTAATTAATTATTACTTTTCGATTAAGTCCTTCTTTTCAGCAATCGTCAAGCATCTATACTTTCTAGGACTCATAACTAACGTAAACTTTTAATCTGTACACATAACCAACGGAAAAATAACTTAACTGAGTGGCAAACAAATATGTAATTAACAACAAAATGCTTGTGCAACTTTTCTAAAATGTAGGATACTTGCCTCTTTAATCTCATAACTTTGAATTGGCGAATGTTTGACGCCCACGAGTTCGAATTAACGCGTGGTTTTGTTGTGTAGCTATTACTTTTTTGTTTGAATTACCAAATGTTTAAAAATGTATTGAATTTTTTCGAAATAGCAAGAGATCTTCTAGGGAACTCGTGATAACTTCGAATTATAGAGAGGTTCGAATTATCGCAGGTTTGAAATAACGAGAGTCCACTGTAGGTACATACATAATCGGGACCACACATAGTTAGACGCCTCGCGAGAAAATCAACGCACGAGGCAGGTCAATTTAGACGTGCCTCGCTATAAAACCGGGCGAGGCACGTCCAGATGTTCGAAGCTGTCGGCAATTTCCTTGCGAATCAGTTCGCCCATTGTGGACCCATAACTGCAGAATTTCTGCTATGACATCGTCGGCTGACAAGCAAAACTCACTATAAAAACTGTCACTACTCTTAGCAACCTCTTATGTCAGTATTAAGTCAAAAATGAGATACGAGCTTTATTTCAAGTAGGTATTTGTTACTTAGTGAGTTTGGCTTGTCAACCGACGAATTATATTTATGCAATGGCAGCAAACGCCGACTTGGTGGAATTTTTTAGACTTTTTTCTGTCTGTTATACAGCGACAACGTGTTAACAGGCGTTAAACGTGTTAACCGACTTCAAAAAAGGAGGAGGTACTCAATTCGTCAGATTTTTTCCATTTTTGGCTGTATGTTACTCAATATCTCCGAGAATCGTAAACCGGTTTTAAATTTTTTACAGACCGGTTTTAATAATTAAAGAGTATACCAGGGTGAATCAACTTTTTTCTGTCTGTTAAAGCCATGGTTACGGTCGCCTGAGTCACGCTGGTTTTATGCATAATTATGATACATAAACTATCCAAATATGCATTTTTCTGGTGTTGATAAACCCTTTCCTTGATGAGCCATCTACAAACATGAACTATATGCATATTTGCATAAATTAAGTAGCATAATTTTGCATAAAACCAGCGTGACTCAGGCGAACATAACCATGGCATTAACAGACAGAAAAAAATTGATTCACCCAAGTATACTCTTTAATTATTAAAACCGGTCTTTCAAAATTTAAAACCGGTTTACAATTCTCGGAGATATTGAGTAACACAGCCAAAAATGGAAAAAAATCTGTCTAATTGAGTACCTCCTCCTTTTTTGAAGATGATTATAAAAACGTTTCCATTCAAACTTTTCTAACTATTTTTATAAATATTGTACTCGTATTCTCGCCTCAGAGGCTTCGGATTCACGCATTCTTTTGTACAGTCGACGTCAAAGATATCGTTACGGTTTAGGTGCCAAAAATATATTTACACGACTTTATTGCCTTGACATGAAGGTCGTGTAAATATATAAGGTCCTAATTTATTAGTTGCAGATATTTTAACACATGATACTTTACATTAAAATAATTACCTTTAAATATAAATTAAGAAATCTTTTCATGTAATTTTTTTGATTTAATTTTCCTAACAAAAAAATTAATTATAATTTTTTCTAAAAAAAATCATCATGTGCATTATCAAATGTCACAATAACACTGTCTGTCATGTCATCAAACGACACAATCCAACGGAAAATAACATGACATTGACAATCAAGTACTTAATTTATCGACGTGAAGTGGCCAGTTCCAGTTAAGTGGTATACGTAAAAGAGGTACTAGAATCTGTTCAATGAGTTTTCATTTAATAATTACGTAAACAGGGTGTTTTTACGTATCAAATTTGTTTTTCCGTTTTCTCCAAAAAAACATAGTAAAAGCTATAATGTTTCACGGTTTAATATACTCCAAAGACCGAGTACTATCAGCTGTAAAAATATCTGCATCTAATAAATTAGGACCTTATATTTTTTACCTAAACCGTAATGATGTCTTTGGCGTCAACTGTACTAATTAAAATTAAATCGCGCTTTAAAAATTTCACTGCGCTTTTAGTACGACTGTCGTTAACTCAATATTGTTAAACTTTTACGTTTGCCGCTTTGCTTTTAAGAGCACACTCTGATCTGGCTCCATAGGTCCAAATGTATTGAAATAGTGACTTCTTAATCACATTGTTTATAAATTACAACGTGCTCAAGAAATCACGATTCTGTGTGATAACGTGTTTCAATTGACAGCTTTTTTTTCTTCATTTATTTTTGATGATAAAATAGTTACTATCCCAAATATGAGGTTCATTATATCATTATTCATTATATAATAAATTACAACTAGGATTACAAAAAGGAAATACAACTAATTTTACTAGCAGAAGTATCTACTTCTCCTAGTAAAATTTGTTGTATTTATTAAACAATCGCCGTGTTTTTAAATTTTCAATATGTCCTCATATTTTTCGTCCATGTCACTAAAACACTACATCGTAGTTAAACACGGTAACAAAAACAAGAAAAAATAATTAACATATTTTACAAAGGCGAACTAAGGCATTTGTTCTGTTGCTTTTGGTATGCTGTATCGGTATTTCACGTCTAAAAGATATATTTGTTATTTGTACAGCAATATTAATTTCCACTTGCCTGATATAAGACAACGGAAAAGTAAATAACTACAACTGCATGTATTTACGTGACCCGTTTTGTAGAAATCCCACTGGGGCCGATGAGACCGAAGCCGCATGCCCGGACGACGAGGCCGGAGTGACGGCGACTTGCTACTGCGAGGCCACAAGTAACGTTTACGTGTCGCCTAAAGACTTGGACGGTGAGTGTCACAATGCAAACATGTAAAGTCGAGGCCGGAGTGACGGCTACTTGCTACCGCGAGGCCACAAGTAACGTCTACGTGTCGCCTAAAGACTTGGACGGTGAGTGTCACAATGCAAACATGTAGAGTCGAGGCCGGAGTGACGGCGACTTGCTACCGCGAGGCCACAAGTAACGTCTACGTGTCGCCTAAAGACTTGGACGGTGAGTGTCACAATGCAAACATGTAGAGTCAAGGCCGGAGTGACGGCGACTTGCTACTGCGAGGCCACAAGTAACGTTTACGTGTCGCATCAAGACTTGGACGGTGAGTGTCACAATGCAAACATGTAGAGTCAAGGCCGGAGTGACAGCGACTTGCTACCTCGAGGCCACAAGTAACGTTTACGTGTCGCCTAAAGACTTGGACGGTGAGTGTCGCAATGCAAACATATAGAGTCGAGGCCGGAGTGACTGCGACTTGCTACTGCGAGGCCACAAGTAACGTTTACGTGTCGCCTAAAGACTTGGACGGTGAGTGTCACAATGCAAACATGTAGAGTCGAGGCCGGAGTGACGGCGACTTGCTACCGCGAGGCCACAAGTAACGTTTACGTGTCGCCTAAAGACTTGGACGGTGAGTGTCACAATGCAAAACAGGGATGTAAACGGATGTGTTTTAACGGAAACGGAAGCAGAAGTTTTGAATTTAGTTTAACGGAAGCAGAAGCGGAAGCGGAAGCGAACCGAAAACAGAACCGTAACCAGAAGCGGAGCTTGAGTGAGAGCTAAGTAGACGAGATGTTAAGGGTAGGTAAAGAGATGGCAAGCGGAGAAATGAACGAATGACAGATGTAATAGGTACACAGGTGACAGGTAAACCTGTTGGTTTTGGATGTACGCCGTTCATGGCCCGCCGTCGCGCTAGGCTTTGACATCCGTCATAACTTCTGTTTTAAAAATAACAGAACCAGAACAGAAGCGGATGTGTAAAATAAAACGGAAGTTCAGCAGAAACAGAAGCGGAAGCAGAACTCCGTTACATCCCTAATGCAAACATGTAGAGCAAGTAACGTTTACGTGGGCCAAAATTATTTTCGTTGTTTTGTTTCTTACCACTCTATCACGCTTTTAGTTGCTGTTTCGACTCATATGTATAAAAAACATCCGGTACACTTGTATTTATTTTTCACGCTAGATTTATATCCATACATCAGATATTGAAAACAAAACATCATCTCATCTCATCAGTGCTTGATAATGAAGAATTCCCCTGAAGCATGTAACGATTTTGTATTAAAGTCCCAAATTATTTATAGTATTCGTTCAAGTGTTGAATTTGTTCTTTTTTTTTTTAAATAGGCTTACTCATGGCCTCAGACTAGCCAAGGGCAGAAACGTGGCCTACGATGGAGTGAGTTTGCCCAGAAGGTGCCTATTCACCCTTGACTTGAAGGTTGACGGGTTATATGATCTTGGAAATATAGACTATTGTTCTAAACAGCGGAGCCGGTGTTCTGCCAAGCGGTCGAAATGGTGGACGGCATCAGAGTGGGGTGCTCGCACAGCGCGCTCCGGACCGACCGCGGCGCCCCACTCGTGCGCAGCGGCCCGCGGGCGCCGTACATGCTCGCGTGCGGGCAGCACGCGCGGCAGCTGCGCCGGCACATGTGCTGCGCCGCGTGCGGCCTGTACTGCACGCAGGTGAGTGTGGAGCGGGGTTTATAACTTCGTAGATAGCGTCGAAAAATAGTTGACCACATTTTTTTCAGTACAGATAACGCTTTTTTTACACGCTAGTGCGAGAAGTGGTTCATTTTACGTCAGGTCCAAATCTTCGGAGGGCCATAAGTACTGAAAAACGTCATACGATACACGTGCGAAAACGAAATTTGTAACTCGTGTCGATTTAAAGCACGACCGAAGGGAGTGCTTTAATTTATCTCCACTCGTTTCAAACTTCATTTTTTTATCACTTGTACAGACAAAGACAACATAACGTTTACACAAAAATGTTCAAAAATATACCCCAGTGCACTCTAATTCTGTGTAATAATAAGAACTTCGTAACATATTTATGATCGGATTCTTTCAATACTTATTTTTGCACTTGACTGTATCGTAATGTACTATTTGCCACGTATAAACGTCACAGGTACATACGATATCTCAACAAATATATCTAATACCGCATAAAATTTAGGAATGATGACTGGCAACTCAAATCAACATCTTTTTTCGAATTGTCGAAATGATCGCCACTATGAACTTTTATATGAGATACAAAAAAGTGATGTCACATTTGCACACTGCCAAATGACCTACTCTTTTAAGTTCTTTGCAATTCATGAAATAGGAGTTCTACGTAATATACAAAAATGAATGCAATCTACGTTTTAGTACTAATTTCTTCGTGTATACGTGCATAGTGAGAAATAATTTAGAATTATAACTAACGTGAACTCTAAATGGTTCGAAACATGTCGAGCAATTATCGTCTTAAATTAAGAGAGTAACCCGTTTCCATAAATATTTAGATATTATTTATTTTAATTACAGTTATAATCCCTATTTTTCAGGAAGTCGTACAAAAGTTTTTAGGAAATTGATACGAATACAAAAATATTTATAAATGATTTTTGGTCACAATGTTATCGCAACATCAAGAAAATGCTTATACAAATCTCACATCTTACCAACAATAAAACATTCCCAGGGCGTATTCTACCGATGCAACCAAAGCCACTACTTCCACATAGAATGCGGCATCTCCAACGACCCTAAACAGAAGCCCGGCTGCCCGCACTGCGGTGTATACTCGTACCGGTGGCTGCCCGTCAACAGGGAGTGCCACAGGGTACGGATCACCGCCAAATGCTCTAACAAGAGGGTGTTTCTCCCCGACCAGAGGGTGCAATGGTGAGTTTAAACTACAGGAAAGATTCTATTTTTATAGGGCTTGTCCTTTCATCACGTCATACGATTTTGGCCTGTTTTAGACCCCTCCATCCCCCATGGTGATATTTTCTAGAATAGCCAATATGACGTGTTAGTTTTTTGCCAACTGAAGTAGTCCTTTTAATAACACTTGAATTTACGTACCTGTTTGCCAACCACGAGGTACATGTTCGCGAAGTTTTAAAACTCAGTATTTAAAAGTGTTAAATAAAAAAGTAAAGTTTTTTTACTGGCTATAATGCTGTTCAGCATGTGTATGACGATTCAAAAGTGCTTGTTGCTATGCCTATTTAATAAAGAATTGTTTTACTTTGACTTTAACATGTCGTGTATTGGAGTGTTTACGATACTTTCTTTTTATAATATAAGTATTATCGCCGGTGTTTAAAGGCAGAACCAACTATTTCGGTAAAACATTTTTAGCAAATAGTTTTCATAAACAAACTGCAAGGAGATAGTTGGTTTTACCTCTAACACGACGTTATATGAGTTCAGGATATCGTTTACCGAGTCGATAAATGAGAAGTACAATCTCAACAGCTCAAGACTAATAATTCCTGCTACGAGTAATAAGTTTATAACATAACATAGAGTAAATTTCTTGTATCAGCACCCCAGCGTATCTCAGCTTCTCAACCCTCGACCCCTCAACCCTGGACCACGAGCCCGTCATCCCGCCAGAGTTGCTGCCAACCCTGACGGTGGACCTCGAGGGACTCAGGTCCCGAGTCCCTGATGATGCAGGGGACCTGTACCCGGCCATCGCGGCGGGGGCTAAGCCGGACGAATTGTTGCCGCTGATCGGTGAGTTGGCAGCGTCGTCATGTGTGTAGCATAGTTACTAAAAAGCAGCTGTCACTGTCACTGTCAATGAAGCTTGACAAGTGTCAATGTGACAGCTGCCTCTTGCTAGCCACCCGTGCCAGGGAACACAGCACGCTCCCACGTTATAATATTAATAAATTGTTTAAACTAAGAAGATACTATAAAATAAATACCCCGAAGACCAAAACAATGGTTTACACAAGATCCTACAATGTGTGGGATTTGTTATACAGTTTTGGTCAAGGTTTGGTTTTAGTTTAGGTCACCTGGCAACATTGACAGAATGTCGAATTAGTATAGCGTATTTGAATGTAAAATTTAAATGATTTTCCAGTATTCTTTATCGAGTTAGTGTTTTTTATATTCATTTTTAAGGATCTTTGTAATTTTTACATACTGGCCCTATATAAAAAAACTTCAAAATCATAAATATGGTTATTACACTGCCGATTCTAACGGTGGACCTCGAGGGACTCAGGTCCCGGGTCGCTGCCGACGCAGGGGACCTGTACCCGGCCATCGCGGCGGGGGCTAAGCCGGATGAATTGTTGCCGCTGATCGGTGAGTTGGCAGGGTCGCCATGTGTGGGATTTGTTATACAGTTTTGGTCTAGGTTTGGTTTTAGTTTAGGTCACCTGGAAACATTGGAAGAACGTCCAATTAGTACTAGGTAAATTCACAAAAGCTGACACGAATGAAATTAATGACATCTATCATTGTGTGTAAGCGGTCGTCCTATACCAACCTGTATCTACTGTCATTACGACATCCACACATAGATAATTTCTGTCAAGTGACTCGATCCATTCGTGCCAGCTTTCGTGAATTTACCTGTATAGCGTATTTGAATGTTAAATTTAAATGATTTTACAGTATAATTTATCGAGTTAGTGTTTTTTATATTCATTTTTAAGGACCTTTGTAATTTTTATATACTGGCCCTATATAAAAAAACTTCAAAATCATAAATGTGGTTATTATACTGCCGATTCTAACGGTGGACCTCGAGGGACTCAGGTCCCGGGACGCTGCCGACGCAGGGGACCTGTACCCGGCCATCGCGGCGGGGGCTAAGCCGGACGAGCTATTGCCGCTGATTGGTGAGTTGGCAGGGTCGCCGTGTGTGGGATTTGTTATACAGTTTTGGTCTGGGTTTGATTTTAGTTTAGGTTACCTGGCAACATTGGCAGAACGTCGAATTAGTATAGCGTATTTGAATGTTTAAATGATTGAATTATTACAGTATTATTTGTCAAGTTAGTCTTTTTTATATAAGGTCCTAATTTATTAGATGCAGATATTTTTACAGCTGATAGTACTCGGTCTCTGGAGTATATTAAACCGTGAAACATTATAGCTTTTATGATGTTTTTTTGGAGAAAACGGCAAAATAAATTTGCTACGTAAAAACACCCTGTTTATGTGATTATTAAATGAAAACTCATTGAACAGATTCTAGTACCTCTTTTACGTACCACACAACTGGAACTGGCCACTTCTCGTCGATAAATTAAATACTTAATTGTCAATGTCATGTTATTTTCCCTTGGATTGTGTCGTTTGATGACATGACAGACAGTGTTATTGTGACATGTGATAATGTACATGATGATTTTTTTTGACAAAATTATAATTTTTTTTTTGTTAGGAAAATTTAATCGAAAAAATTACATGAAAAGATTTCTTAATTTATATTGAAAGTTAATTATTTTAATGTAAAGTATCATGTGTTAAAATATCTGCAACTAATAAATTAGGACCTTATATACAATTTTAAGGAGCTTTGATAAAAAAACTTCAAACTGATAAAAATAATTATTATACTGCCGACCCTGCCGGTGGACCTCGAGGGACTCAGGTCCCGGGTCCCTGATGACGCAGGGGACCTGTACCCGGCCATCGCGGCGGGGGCTAAGCCGGACGACCTGTTGCCGCTGATCGGTGAGTTGGCAGGGTCGCCGTGTGTGTAGCATAGTTAGTAAAAAGCAGCTGTCACTGTCACTGTCAATGAAGCTTGACAAGTGTCAGTGTGACAGCTGCCTCTTGCTATCCACCCGTGCCAGGGAACACAGCACGCCCCCACATTATAGTATTAATAATTTATTTAAACTAAGAAGATACTATATAATAAATACCCCGAAGACCAAAACAATTGTTTTCCTCAAGATCCTACAATGTGTGGGATTTGTTATACAGTTTTGGTCAAGGTTTGGTTTTAGTTTAGGTCACCTGGCAACATTGACAGAACGTCGAATTAGTATAGCGTATTTGAATGTAAAATTTCAATGATTTTACAGTATTATTTATCGAGTTAGTATTTTTTATATTCATTTTTAAGGACCTTTGTAATTTTTACACACTGGCCCTATATAAAAAAACCTCAAAATCATAAATATGGTTATTATACTGCCGATTCTAACGGTGGACCTCGAGGGACTCAGGTCCCGGGTCCCTGATGACGCAGGGGACCTGTACCCGGCCATCGCGGCGGGGGCTAAACCGGATGAGCTGTTGCCGCTGATCGGTGAGTTGGCAGGGTCGCCATGTGTGGGATTTGTTATACAGTTTTAGTTTAG
Source organism: Thaumatotibia leucotreta (assembly GCA_025490895.1). Classification (NCBI taxonomy): domain Eukaryota; kingdom Metazoa; phylum Arthropoda; class Insecta; order Lepidoptera; family Tortricidae; genus Thaumatotibia; species Thaumatotibia leucotreta. The sequence goes on from JALPQI010007439.1 coordinate 12,023, forward strand.
GTCACCTGGCAACATTGGCAGAACGTCGAATTTGTATAGCGTATTTGAATGTTTAAATGATTTAGTTATTATAGTATTATTTGTCAAGTTAGTGTTTTTTATATTCATTTTAAGGACCTTTGTAATTTTTACGTACTGGCCCTATATAAAAAAACTTCAAAATCATAAATATGGTTATTATACTGCCGATTCTAACGGTGGACCTCGAGGGACTCAGGTCCCGGGTCCCTGATGACGCAGGGGACCTGTACCCGGCCATCGCGGCGGGGGCTAAGCCGGACGAGCTATTGCCGCTGATCGGTGAGTTGGCAGGGTCGCCGTGTGTGGGATTTGTTATACAGTTTTAGTTTAGGTCGCCTGGCAACATTGGCAGAACGTCGAATTAGTATAGCGTATTTGAATGTTTAAATGATTTAGTTATTACAGTATTATTTGTCAATTTAGTGTTTTTTATATTCATTTTTAAGGACCTTTGTAATTTTTACATACCGGCCCTATATAAAAAAAACTTCAAAATGATGAAAATGGTTATTATACTGCCGACTATAACGGTGGACTTCGAGGGGCTCAGGTCCCAGAAACCGACGCGGTGGACCTCTACCCTGCCATCGTTGTGTTCATGTTTAAGTATCTCAACCTATTTCAATTTATTTATTGCTTAGTCATGAACAAATTTACATGGTAAGATCTTAATAACAAAAGTAGATAATGTCATGACACCCTGCTAGGGCACACAATATTCACTAAGTACTGGAATCATCAGCATATTTTATGATTAAACTATAGATCATTAAGGACCGATTTTTCAATCCCCAGTTAACAGTACCTGTCAAATAAATGTTAGCCCCGTCCTTTTTTGACTGATGATTTTAGAAAAGGATGGTGATAATTTTAACTAACGGATAGGTTTATTTGGGGATTGAAAAATCAGCCCTAAATAAATAAATTCATGTCAAATATAATTAAAACGAATAAATAAATCATGATTCAGGTGAAATACTGTATAATTCAATAACACCTAACCCTACTCTTCCATTCCAGCATCCTGCTCGGACCTCAACAAGCCTGTCACGCCCTCAGGCGGTACATTCGCGCACGCAGCGGCAAAACGCGGGCACCTAGCTGCGTTGTATCTGCTCCAATACGCCGGCGCGAACGTCGACGCGTGCGACGAGCGTTCGCTCACGCCGCTCATGTGCGCTGTTCGAGGTAATTTAATGAATTACAGAATGAATAAGCTTTTGTTTGAAAAAAAAAAACAAAAAAAATATTGCTTAAAATAAATATATTAAATAAATGAAATTGCTGACAACCGGGATGACAATGATATAATAAGTAAAGATATGTTACACCGGCTCTAAAATTGAAGCGCTTCGATTGCGATAATTCTTTAGGTATAGTACCCGTGCGCAGCCAGGGCGGGTCGCTAGTATGCAATAAAATGAATTATGAATAACAATAATTTTAACAAAAAATGTATTTGAACTTCAGATTTAAGGTTTTAAGTTGCTTACATAACCAAGATTGTGTTCTGAAATAGTGTTATTATGAAATAATGCAAGTTTGCAGGTTTGTAGATTTGTTTATTAAATATTTTTTTAACTTTCAACTAAGGAATGGTATACGGCGATTTGTGGTATCCACATCAGGGATCGGAACCGGTTTTTTAGAAAAACCTTGAAATAGCTTAATATTTTAAAATGTTTTACACTCTTTATGTAGTACTCAACTTTTTATTTAATTACCAACAGCGTATTTTTAAATAAATCCATTAACAAAGAATTTATAATATGCCAAAGAACGAAAAGGAACGGAATTCGAACCGTTCTTTTATATGGGCAAAAAACCGGTATCCGATCGCTGATCCACATTGATTGGTCCTCATTTCAGCCCTCTCCAAAAAGACGCAATGTAAGCCGAAGCACACAGACTCCGACGCGGAGATGGATGTCGACCCGGAGAGCGAGAAGGAGGACGAGGACAAGAGCGAGACGGCTAGCGACGAGGATTTGCTCAAAGTTATCCGGTACTTGGTCGCAGCTGGGTGTGACGTCAATTTGCCTGTGAGTTTTTTATTAGGCATAAGGGCATTTTCACTTCTAGGGACACCCAATTAGCTTAACTCTCACAAAAAAGTTAAATTCGATGTCAGTTTTGTAACGACAATTAAGCAAATAAATATTAACAAAAATATTTTTTTATCATTTGATCCAGAAAGAATGCGCGTTTATGCAATATAAAGTGAATAAAGTGGATTTACGTAAATATTTAATGCTTAATTGTCGTTACAAAACTGACATCGAAGTTAACTTTTCTGTGAGAGTTAACCTAATTGGGTGTCCTAGAAGTGAAAATACCCATAAACTATGTAGTCATAATGGGCTTTGTGCAGAAACTGTTGTGGCATACTCAACTTTAGCATATTTCGTTGTGGCAGATTTCGAGTTCGAATATTATACGAGCATAATTTCGATGCTCCTATTTATGATGAGGCATAATCTGGATGTGCATAAAAAATATGGGCATAGTTTGTTTTAGCATAACATGAGAAGGAATAATTTCAACCTCTCAATATAATCGAGGTAGTAGTAATATTCTGCACTTTACGTACTGTGTTACTGAGCTGAGTACTTTCTAAGTTGCTAAAAAAAAATTACCTCGAAGACTAAGGCACTGGTCTCACCGCGAGCTACTAAGCTATGAACTATCGGCTATAAACACGAACAAAAGATACGCACTCCCGTATAAATAAAAGAGACACGGCGATACTCGCCCAGCGGTGAAAGCTGATAGCTGGGCGAGTATCGCCGTGTCTCTTTTATTTACACGGGAGTGCGTATCTTTTATTCGTGTTTATAGCTGATAGTTCATAGCTTAGTAGCTCGCGGTGAGACTAGTGCCTAAGGCTAGTCTTCGCACCTAGCCTATCCGAGTCGGATTTGCCCCGGAAGATTTTGTTCGCTCGCTCACTGCAAAAATTTTCTCCCTTGCAACAAATTCTGTCTGACAAAAAATGCATGCAAGATAAGTTTCGAATGTCGATATGTTGGCATATAGCCCAAAAAAATGCAAATCTAATTTCTGTCTTATAACACTCGGCGTAAATAATAATATGCCAAGATAGTTACGGGCAAAATAATGTACGAAATATTGCTATTTATGCCAAGTGATGTTTCTGCCTCATTAAGATTATGCCAAGTCTGTTATGTTCTAAGCGTTTCGGACAAACAAAATTATGCCAGATAAAGGGAACCCCCTTACGCAATGTACTGTAGGGACACAGGCGATGACGTAATACTTGAAGTTAGCAATTGTCGTAAGGAGCGAACTTTGGTTGAGCGAGTCAGTCAGTCATTAAGCGCCCGTGAATTAGAGAGCACACGTTAACTAGTATCGTGCCGCGGTTCCGCCTGTGCCTACATAGCCCCACCTTACCTTCACACTTTAGTAACCTTCGAACTTGTAATGATTATTTGTATGGGGTCGTAATAGATAAGTGACATTAGACATTAGTTGTTTTCTTCAAATATTCCCCAGATTACTAAATATATATACAAATAATTTATTCGTGGCAAATATAACAAGCATAACAGGACAAGACAAAACAGACAGATTCAGCACTTAATATTATACCACGAAATGGACTCGCCTCAGCATAATGTCGACCCGAAAGCCAACGCTGATCTTCCGGCGAGCCCATTTTTTGGCCACGACCGCAGCGTGTGAACATGGCCTAACAATTCGCGCCTAATGGAGGACGCCAAGTAGGGCAACTAGTGAATTCCCTATAGTATTAGTCTTCCTAAAGAATCCCTAAACCAGTGATATAAAAGTGATGAATAATCCAAATATACTATTTGTCCCCCAGGGCCCCGAAGGGATGACGGCCCTCCACACAGCCGCCCGCTACGGCCACGCCGGCGCGTGCTCCGCCATTCTAAGCTCGGCGCGATCGGTGGCCGACCCGCGGGACCACGGCGGGTGGACGCCGCTCGTGTGGGCCGCTGAACACGGCCACGCTAACGTCGTTAGGTGGGTATGGGTACTGAGGGGTTTGTTTCTTTAGAGAGAGAAAAAGGGGAGACAGGCAAAGAAAATCATATATGACACAAGTGAGAAGTCGAGACGAAGCCCCGAAATAGACCCTGCTCGAGTCCGGTCGAGCGTCCCTCCGTAACATAACATGTCAAAGGTTACCGAGGGGTTTTTGTTTCTTTAGAGACTGAAGAAGGGGAGACAGGCCATGAAAATCATCTATGACACAAGTGAGAAATCATGACGAAGACCCGAAATAGACGCTGCTCGACAGAGGGCTAGGCCACGCTAACGTTGTTAGGTGGGTATGGGTACTGAGGGGTTTGTTTCTTTAGAGACCGAAGGGATGACGGCCCTCCACACAGCCGCGTGCTCGGCCATTCTAAGCTCGGCTCGATCGGTGGCCGACCCGCGGGACCACGGCGGGTGGACGCCGCTAGTATGGGCCGCTGAACACGGCCACGCTAACGTCGTTAGGTATGGGTACTGAGGGGTTTGTTTCTTTAGAGACCGAAGGGATGACGGCCCTCCACACAGCCGCGTGCTCGGCCATTCTAAGCTCGGCTCGATCGGTGGCCGACCCGCGGGACCACGGCGGGTGGACGCCGCTAGTATGGGCCGCTGAACACGGCCACGCTAACGTCGTTAGGTATGGGTACTGAGGGGTTTGTTTCTTTAGAGAAAGGAAAAGAAGAGACAGACCATGAAAATCTTATATTACACAAGTGAGAAGTCGAGACGAAGCCCCGAAATAGACCCTGCTCGAGTCCGGTCGAGCGTCCCTCCGTAACATAACATGTCAAAGGTGTATACGAGTTACCGAGGGGTTATTGTTTCTTTAGAGAAAGGAAAAGAGGAGACAGGCCATGAAAATCATATATGTATGACAGAAATGAGAAGTCGAGACGAAGCCCCGAAATAGACCCTGCTCGAGTCCGGTCGAGCGTTCCTCCGTAACATAACATGTCAAAGATGTGTACGAGTTACCGAGGGGTTATTGTTTCTTTAGAGAAAAGAAAAGAAGAGACAGGCCAAGAAAATCATCTATGACACAAGTGAGAAATCATGACGAAGACCCGAAATAGACGCTGCTCGACAGAGGGCTAGGCCACGCTAACGTTGTTAGGTGGGTATGGGTACTGAGGGGTTTGTTTCTTTAGAGACCGAAGGGATGACGGCCCTCCACACAGCCGCCCGCTACGGCCACGCCGGCGCGTTATCTGCCATTCTAAGCTCGGCTCGATCGGTGGCCGACCCGCGGGACCACGGCGGGTGGACGCCGCTCGTGTGGGCCGCTGAACACGGCCACGCTAACGTCGTCAGGTGGGTATGGGTGCTGAGGGGTTTTTGTTTCTTTAGAGAGAGGAAAAGGGGAGACAGGCAAAGAAAATCATATATGACACAAGTGAGAAGTCGAGACGAAGCCCCGAAATAAACCCTGCTCGAGTCCGGTCGAGCGTTCCTCCGTAACATAACATGTCATAGGTGTGTACGAATTACCGAGAGGTTTTTGTTTCTTTAGAGAAAAGAAAAGAAGAGACAGGCCAAGAAAATCATCTATGATACAAGTGAGAAATCATGACGAAGACCCGAAATAGACGCTGCTCGACAGAGGGCTAGGCCACGCTAACGTTGTTAGGTGGGTATGGGTACTGAGGGGTTTTTGTTTCTTTAGAGAGAGAAAAAGAGGAGACAGTCCATGAAAATCATATATGACACAAGTGAGAAGTCGAGACGAAGCCCCGAAATAGACCCTGCTCGAGTCCGGTCGAGCGTCCCTCCGTAACATAACATGTCAAAGGTGTGTACGAGTTACCGAGGTGTTTTTGTTTCTTTAGAGAAAAGAAAAGAAGAGACAGGCCATGAAAATCATCTATGACACAAGTGAGAAGTCGAGACGAAGACCCGAAATAGACGCTGCTCCCTCTGTCGAGCTAGGCCCTCTTAATATTAACAGTGATTATTTCGCTGTCCCAAAATTATTTCTTTATAATTTTTTATGATATTACTACTCAGAATCACTCTTTCTTCCGTTGTGTTTGGAAAACCTAAGATACTTTTTTTTTCATGTATAGTTGGCTTACAAGCAAAACTCACTAAGTAACAAATAACTTTATTAAATTTCTATTGTTTTATGATATTATACTCAGAACCACTATTTGTACCGTTGCGTCACAATTTCTTTATTGGGATATGGAAGATCTTGTATATGGAAAAGTTAGGACTTTTTTTCACATATAAGGATTGAAAGCGCCCAAGATTCTGTTTAGAAATATCATAAAGTACCCAAATTTGAAAAATATATTTTTAAAGTGCTATATCCTGAGATCAATTTACTCAATTTATCCATTTTGAGCTCGGCTCTGTGGCTCGTATTGACCTTTATTTGACATGGTGGTCTCACATACGTCGCGTATGTATTCTCAACCTTTTGCAGAGGGTGTATAGTTGTTTTTACTCAAAATCACCTCGTTAGTTAAAGGGTCCCCTTATTCATAAACTTCTCCTTAGATCACTCGTGCACCTATAAGTTCTTACGTAAGTTATAGGGCCGGAGCTATACTAAGGAATGAGAGGTGAATATCACTATTTCATTCCTTAGCGTTTGGCCTAACTAAAGCGAAGGTATAGTTTTCCCTGTCGGTCTTATCAATACGTATATAAGACCGAAAGTGGCAAGCAATACTTATCGGGTTGTTAAGGTAGGAGACTTTTATGGATAAGGGGTTAAAATAACAACTTTCTCCCCAGATTGCTACTAGAACACGGCGCAGACCCGACCGCAACCGACATAGAGGGCAACGCGGCCGCCCATTGGTGCGCGCTCGCCGGCGACGCGCTCTCTCTACGGCTATTGGTGGAGGCCTCCCCCCGCGCGGTCGCCGCCGTCAACGCTCACCGAGACACGCCGCTGTGAGTACAGAATACCAACCCGACATTACTAGAACACAGCGACCGATATAGACGGCAACGCGGCCGCCCATTGGTGCGCTCTCTCTACGGCTATTGGTGGAGGCCTCCCCCCGCGCGGTCGCCGCCGTCAACGCTCACCGAGACACGCCGCTGTGAGTACAGAATACCAACCCGACATTACCTATAGAACACCGCGCAAATGTTTGTCGAGAGGATCAACTGGGGGACAACTCGAGCCACGAGCATCTCCAGGGCATTGCGCTTCACTACATCAGGGTGCTTAGACAATTGGCCAATCGCTAGCGCTTAATCATAAACGAAGGGTAGCTAACTGTCTTTGTCGCACTAAGGGAACATACCCATTCTACGTGACCCTTTTTAAGCGTTTTTGACCCCCCCTCCCCCCTCCCCCTGGTGATCAAGCGTAGTAAGGGTCTGCCTGAAAATCAGCGTTGTACGAGTAGTAAACACTCTGCAACATCATGCTGAGGCAAGCTCCTATTTAGCATCCATGGAATTATATAATATATGTTAATATTTAAGTTAATTTTAAAATAGTTTTTCTTTTGTCCTACTCTATATCGTGTTTTTTGTGATGCTAAATAAAAACTTTCTATGTCTATGTCTAGTATATGCCAAGACCCCCCCCTGGTTTTCACGTAGTATTTTTTGGTCTTTGGTCAGCCATTTTGCGATTCTTAGAAATAGTGACGTGGTGAATGCAGTTTTAGTGATGGGGAAAAAACCTCCAGGACCACAAAGTTGAATTCCTAAAATGTTGAAATCCCGAAATGTTGACTTTCCCGGAATGTTGATTTTTTTCAGTTTCGCAAAATGTTGAATTCTTATAGTGTTGAAATATTAAAAAGTTGAAATCTCAAAATGTATACTTTCAACATTTCAGGATTTCAACATTTTAGGAACTCAGGTTTTTATTCCTGGGCTCTTTTTTTAACATGGGTATTTTTTATACGATTTCTACTTAGAAACGCGAGCTTTGTCGATCCTAATTAATAGAAGAAGTCCCAAGATTTCCATACATTTTTGGGATTTATATTTTTACATTTTTGCGTAAACGTGATGCCGAGGACACAAATTCGCGTCCTCGAGTTATTATTTTTTTTTGCTAGAAATCAGCTGTACTTAAAAACTGATACCAAAACGTTATTTTATTTATGAAGGATAATATTATACCGTCGCTGGTTTCTGGATTAAGTGCATTTGTAATAGTTATAATTCCCATCTCGGATACCGAAGACACGAATTCGCGTCCTGTGTATTTATTTTTTATTTTATTTTTATTGAAACAAAAGTTTACACGACATTACAGTTTACAGCAATGCGTCATGAAACTAAAATTAAAAGGGATATAGATAAAGGTACATAAAATAAAGGTACGTATACAAAAACAAACATTACATTAATTATATTTAGGCGACACAACTGCGTGGCTCCGTTGCGTCGTCTGAGCCGGCGTAGCGTTCGGCGGGTTGCCCCGGAACCGCCGAAACACAAAACACCCTTCGGCCAGAAGTCCGGATTCGCGATAATGTCCTGAAGCGGCCGCGGCACGCGCACTACAAACGAGCTGAAATGCACGTAGTGGCGCGACCGCAGCTGCTGCACCCTCAGTGAGAGGCCAGTCTTCCGGTGGACGTACTCCGCCACGTCGTCAGCTACGGCGGAGTAATGCAGGCGCGATACGTAGAGCGCCTTACACGGAGTTGCGACCCGAAGGAAGGTCCCTGAGGACTTCGGTCTTGAAACTTGACGCGGCTGGCCGAGTATTAGGAGCGCTATTCCGCAAACTGAAGACTTCGTCGCGTAGCTCGGCAATAGTTAATTGGGCCACGTCAAATTTCAAAATTACTTCCGCAAGACTTGTCTTCAGGGCCACGATATCCTTCAACAAGCTGCGGATGTCAACGTCCTCCGGAGAGACAGACGGCAGGCTAGCTCCCATCTTCTCAATTTCCGGAAGTCGGTCCTCGTAATCCCTTAGGATTTTATGCGTAAACGTGATGTCGCGGACGCGAATCAGCGTCCTTCAAGTTTTAGATATCCTAATGCCGCAGATGTGAATTCGCGTCCTTCAAGTGTGACATATATATTACCTAATGCCGCGGACGTGAATTCGCGTCCGTTGAAATGTTAACGTGATGCCGTGGACGCAAATTCGTGTCGTCGCGTAGAAGGCGGCGGGAGCGCGTGATGACTAAACATATGAGGTGTAGGCAATAAATGAATCTATCTACTGTTAAAGTATCGCTCGGAACCTTTGCTAAACCCTGTAGATACTTACCGCAAATTCAATTATGGAAGTTCAACATTTTAGGATCCAACATACCGCAAAATCAACTTTCTGCAAATTCAACATTTTAGGATTCAACAAGCTGCAAATTCAACTTAATGCAATTTCGACATAAAGAGAACTCAACATTATTCAAATTCAACATTTTAACATTCAACATGGTGCAAATTCAACTTCTTGCAAATCCAACATTTTAGGAATTCAACTTTGTGGTCCTGGAGGGAAAAAACGGGGGCGTGTAAGTCCGCTTTACATTTTAATTACATTATTACAAAATAATCTCGAGATATACTAGTCACGTGACAAGATACCAGACCCCCCCCTACCCCTGGTGACCAAGAGTGGTACTTTGACGGACCCCCTCCCCCCCCCTAAACAGGTCACGTAGTATGGGTATGTTCCCTAATAGGAAAGAGTGACAGAGAGTACTAAGCGTTACCGATTCGCAACATGACTAAGCATTCTGGTCACCTGACTACAACGCTCGGGATCTCCCCCGAGCGTTGCTCCACCAGCCGCCAGACGGCTGACACCAGCAGCTCTCTCTCTCGACCCAGCGGGGCCCTGCCCGGGTGCCCCCGCTGGGTCACCATTTCTCTCTTCCTTAGCAGCAGACTCTCAACGACGAGCCAGCACTGCCGCTAGCGACGCGCCGACAGCTCTGCCCTCCTAAGCATAAGTGCGATAACTAGTTTGAAAATGACAATCAATTGTTTTCTTTATTTTCTTACAAATAGAGATCCGGATTCATTGACATTTTCAAAACTAGTTATCGCACTTATACTTGCAGGGCATACATACATACAGGAGGGCAGAGCTGCGCATCGAGCACCAGCCTCTCTCTCTCTCTCCATCTGTCTTCCTTTTCAGATCTCAGATCGGACTTTGCCTTGCCTTACCGCATCATCATCACCAAAATCATTTTTTCTCTCGCCATGGCCATGGCAAATTTTCCTTCAACAGCCTCTCAACACCGTCCCCAAATGACGGTGCAACGACCGTCCCAGCCTTGTGGGATGCGACCCGACCACAGCTGCTATAGCGGAAACGTGGGAGCAGCCACACATACTCCAGGAGGAGTATCGTTTGTATATTGACCATGACACATCTGTGAGTACAGAATACCCACCCAACTCAACCAGTCGCCAGACATAAGAGGATTCTTTCGATACCTATTTTCGACACATATTTGTATTTGACCCTACTCATCGACAAGCATTATTTGTCGACGTTTCCGTTTGTTAATCCTTCGATTGTACTTCAAATATATCTAGATGCAGTAATCATTCATTTCAACTCTGGTGAAGTTATCTATACCATCGTGCATCGTGTAATCATCAAGGATCGGACAAACGCCCGTTATTTTGAAAACATAACCCTGTTCCGTACAGTAGAGACTTAATTATCTTATGATGTTTACATATTTTATTTTATAAGATATATTTTTAATAACACTCAAAAATCATTTATTTAGGATCTCCCAACTCCTTACTTCTACACACCATGATTGTGACCAATAAACGATTTAGAATTTTTGATATTGAATTTTGATCTATTGAGTGTATAATACCTATATTTTTCTGTTACCTAGATAGTTATTCATGAAATAAAACTAAGTATTGAAATGGATTATATCATATAAATAACAAAATATATTATAATATGAAATACGTTAATATCATAAGATAAGGAAGTCTCTACTGTACAGAACAGGGTTATGTTTCAAAATGACGGGAGTTTGTCCGATCCTTGATAATCATGTAATCCCAGTAATTTATAAATATCTGATGTATCTTTTGTTGTAGACACGTGGCAGCGAGACAGGGCCACTATCCCTGCGTCGTCATACTTCTAGCCCACGGAGCCAGGGTGAGTAGAAAATATGAGTTAGGTATAGCGCTTAACTGAGTCTGTATGAAAATTTAATCATACTGGCCAAAAACACAGCATAATAAAAAATACTTCTTTGTAGTTCTTAGTGTTAAAACACTTATAACTGTAATACTGTGTAACTTATTTGAATAACAAATAAATAAATATCTTCTCTTAGGACCCAAAACACGAGCCTTATTTGAGCTTACTCTAAAACTAGGTTGATTACTGCGACCATATTATTAATATTATTATACTCGTATAACATGGACGTCTAACGCCAGCTCAAAAATACCCCCGAAACCAATTGTTCAATTGTGCCAAGATGGGCAGAACATAGCGCTTTTCTTAACACCGCGCATATTTTGGCGCAAGGTCTTTGATAAATGTTTATAGAATATAGCCAATCAAAACTTTGATAAACCAGTCACAACTATTTTTAAATGGCGGTTTAAGTTTTTATAGGTTGATATTGAAATTCATTACCGTGATGCATTGAAGAGGGGGTGACACTTGTCAACTAAAATTCAGGGCCGTTTTTGAAAGGCAATTTAGTATGGCGTGCGACTTCCATGTTTTATTTGTTCGTAGGGTACAGGTATACATATTAATCATGCCAACAACAAAGTGGTACAATAAAAAGTAGAAAAAAAAATCGGGTACCTCCTCCCCAACTGGTGAAGTGGGGATGATTGTTTTTTTATTTGCTGTAAATCTATAGTGTGGGGTATCATTGAATAGGTCTCTTAAAATAAATAAGGGTCTTAAAAGAATCGTTTTTAGGGTTCCGTAGCCAAAATGGCAAAACGGAACCCTTATAGATTCGTCATGTCCGTCTGTCCGTCTGTCCGTCTGTCACAGCCGATTTACTCGGAAACTATAAATGCTACAGTAACGAAATTTGGTGAGAATATGTGTTGTATAAACCGCTACAGGATTATGATACTAAATTGTAAAAAAAACCATTGGGGTGGGGGCCCTCCATACATGTAACTGAGGGACAGAATTTTTTTTTTAGTTTTACATAAGCGTGTGGGGTATTAATAGAAAGGTCTTTGAAAATGATATGAAGGTTTATACATCACATTTTTATTTAAGCAAATCGTTTTCGAGATATCAGCTCTCAAAGTCTGAAAAATGTGTCCCCCCCCTTCTATTTTTGAAACTACGCGATATAAAATTCTGGAAAAAATATATGTTATGCACATTAATAAACTCTATCAACGATTTTTGGTTTGATTAAATTATCTCCTATAGTTTTTGAGGTACGTTGATTTAACTGTATTTTTTTAATAATAAATTGATAATGGTACGGAACCCTTTGCGCGCGAGTCCGACTCGCACTTGGCCGGTTTTTTCATAAGTCAATATTTTCGGAGGTATAGCTCCAGAAGAACAATAATTGTGCCCCCGTAACGTCCGTAACTTTTGATCCGTAGGTCTAAAAAATAAGATAAAATCATGAATAGTGGCCTTATAGAACACTTTAAAATAAAACTATTACGATCATAATCGGCCCAGCCGTTTTTGAATAACTACGGAACCCTACACTGAGCATGGCCCGACATGCTCTTGGCCGGTTTCTTTCTTTTGTAGTTCACTGTGCCTTAGTGTTATAACAACTGTAATGCTGTGTAACTTATTTGAATAATAAATAAATAAATAAAGTCTCTTAGGACCCACAACACGAGCCGTAATTGAGCTTACTCTAAATCTAGGTTGATTACGACATATGATATACAATCTTACACATAAAGGCCATGCCGGGATAAGCTAAGTGAATCTGCCCCCAGCGAGTTTTGGCGTGTAATTTTTGATATAATTACAAGCCCCGAAGCAGTGGAGTTCGTCTAGTTCGAAACAATTTTTACAAATATTTTAAAAATGGTCACATTATGCTAATGATAAATTGTATGAACGTTAGTCATGGTTAATGTACTACATTTCAAGAGACACAACAATCTGAAGTACGCTTTTGTTGTTTAATAAATCGATTTTAACAAACCAGTGTGTAAATTATATTTTCGTTCACCACCGTAATTCCGCGCTTATAAGCTTGACGCAAAATTTGCAGTGCATCAGGTGTATCATGTCGTCTTTAATATTAATGGCATTCTTTACATTCATTGATTATTTACAAAATTAAAAATTGTGGAAAAAATTCAAAAAAATACCTCTCGTAAAATAATTTTTTTTTTTATTCTAATTTATTAAGTGCAAATATTTTATACTCAAAGAAACTACTTTAGTACAAACAGCAACACTCCTAACGGACCATTAAAGACAGAGCAGAGAGAAAATGACAGAGATAAATATAGTTATATTATGTCAACTTCAAATTAAATAATACACGGGAATGTTGATCGTTCGCACTGTTCGCAACTTGGTCGAATAATACAAATCGGGTTCCGAAATCTTACGAGACTAGAATCACGACTTCGGCCGAACTCTGCTGACCAATGGGGCAGGCATTGCTACGGTTAACCAATGATCGCTCGCGGTTTCTTCAGAAGGTGACATTACCATGGTTACGTAATAACAAAAACGTTTAACCAATGATTGATCGCGATTTTTCCGGAAGCTGACGTTACTATAGTTACGTTATATATAACATCCGCTTTAGTCCTGGAGACGTCAATCTAACTTCAGAGCCGGTAATTTGACTGTTAAGCTGCTATGTAGAAATTTTCGTTCATTTTCCTTTCAACGGCTGTCACTGTCAGATATTTTTTCATAGTTAGAATTTCAGCCAGAAACTATCAAGTCTCTATTAAACGTTTGTATGGCTACTGACTACTAAAGGATTATAGGTAGACTGTCAAACGTCTATCTACCATATTTCCACAAAGGTTACATAAGTATTCAACTAACGTCAACTAAGAGATGTGATGAATTTTAATAAAGACAGCAATAGCATTTGTCTCTTTCAATGAAAAAAATAATTTAAAATTGCCCGATAACATGGCTATTTGTAATAATCACCAAATTAAAAATTTAAAAAACCGACTTCAACCGATTTCTCAAAGATCCCCGATTTGTTTCCATCATTGGTTTCCTCAACAAATCCTACTTTCAGAATGCAAATTCTTGTAAATGAATGAAAATTACCAAAAGCGCCATACATGTACCTATAACATTTGAAGAGATCTCTCGATTTCTCCAGGATCCCATCATCAGACCCCAACTTGGTGCCAATGGGACCATCTCGGGGTAATACACGTTCGATCACAAAAAGAAATTTTAGAATCGGTTCACTATTCTCGGAGATATCAGGTAACATACATACAACAAAAAAAAATCAGTCGAATTGAGAACCTCCTCCTTTTTTTGAAGTCGGTTAAACATTATACGCCTAAACCAAAATATCTTGACTTGGAAAAATACCTCGCCTATTAATGTCAGATAAATCAAGAAATCCGATTTGAAGAAACCGTGATTAAATTACTAAACGGTTTTAGACAAATCTATGAAGAACTGTCGTTATCCAGTTTCCACAAGGAACAACGACATCTAGCGTCTAATCATGGCCGATAGCTAATTCTTAATTTTCGTAGACGAAGGAATTTTTATTATGTCAACTAGTTTTCAAATTCTGAAATTTTGACGCAACAAAGATTCGATGACATATCATCGGGGACCATCGGAAATGTCGCGATCGTGCCTACTAACGAAAAATACCGAACCCATAATATTACACGACCAAATTGCATCCTTTGCCAAGTGGCTCAACATTCCTATGTAACTGACATGTGACTGTAAGTGTGATTCTCTTTCATACAAAATTTCCAATTTCTGAAGTGTATACCTAGCTGTGTTGCTGTTTGTACTACTATTGAATAGTGAAGGTTTTGTCTCTAAACCTTTTCCCCCGGATGAACGGAATAATCTCGAAAAACTGTCTAACTGTACGAGAACATATGCATCGGGGCTTGTATTATAATTATATTTATGATCTCATTTGTTGTCCAGACCGACGTAGAGAACATAGCAGGGGAGCTGCCGGTGGAGGTGTGCTCCGGCCAGTGCCAGAGCGCGATCTCACTTAACATGCAAATGGCGATCGCCTCTAAAGAGCAGCAGTGCCGATACAAAATGCTGTCCAGGTTAGTAAACCCCATTCTTATACTCTTTTCTATAATTCAGGACCAAACAAATTCGGCAATTCCTTCATATGCCGGACTATTAAAAAGTGGAATTCTTTACCGGCACATGTGTTTCCGCATACCTATAAGTTGGGAACCTTTAAACGAAGCGTGAAGAAGCATCTAGCGGGCCAGCAAGGCGGTAGCAACTAACAGGTTACTGATTGTCTCCTGTTCGTTGCCGCCGCGATTTGGGCTCTACTTTTCACTATCGACAGTATCGTACCAGCCGCATTTTTTTTTCTGTTTGTTTTTTGGTTGGTTGTTCGGGTGGAGTGGAGCCACCTTGTTGTGCCATCAGAAAAAAAAAAAAAAAACTGCGGCTGGTACGATACTGTCGATAGTCACTTACGCTCCCGACCCGTGGTCCAACCGCTATGTCCAAGTGGTTGGGCCACGGGGAAATAAAATTATCCATAGTCCAACCGATTGTAGTACTACGAGGAAGTTAGTTTACCCGTGTCCCAATAGGCATGATGACTGGCAAGTCAAATCAGCATCTTTTTTCGAACTGTCAAAACGATCACCACTATGGAATTTTATATGAAATACTCAAAAGTGACGTCACGTTTGAGTACTGCCAAATGACCTACTCTTTTAAGTTCTTTTCAATTTATTAAATAGAAGTTCAGTACAAAAATGTCTACAATCTACATCTTGGTAATAATTCCTTCGTGTATTATGTCGCGCATAATGTTAAATAATTTATTTTAACTACAGTCATCATCCCTATTGTTTGTACCACGGTACATTAAATATATCGGTAGTCCAATACTAGAACACATATTTACGTATACTAGTTGGACAATTGCCCCTCAGTTGTACTTATGGGTCATAATTACATGACAGTAAAAAAAGTAATCTGACAGTTGAACCACGGATAGTTTTACTTACCCGTGGCACAACCAGTTGGACATAGCGGTTGGACCACGGGTCGGGAGCGGTCACTTAAGGCATTTTAGGTTTCGCCAATCTTTTTTGTTTTTCATTTATTTCATTTTGATGCTGATGATGTGAGTAGGTACGGCTACTGTACAAAGGAATATACCCGAATTACGTTACACCCTTTTATTGGATCCCTGTTAGGTTGCTTTTTATTTTTGCAATTTTGTAGGATGTTCGAACCAATAAAGGAGCTCTTTGCTTTCTCGATTGCAATTTTCTATGAAACACCCTCTCATTTTGTTATTTGATAAGTAAACCATTTTTTAATTATTATAAACAAAAATGAGGGGTCGCTACCGGAGTACGAATTTCAAGAAAGGCAAAATCATTAGTCGTTTTTATATTACTTCGGTAACGTCCCCTAATTTTTGTTTATAATAATAAAAAAAAAAACAAATATAGTTTTCATCACATTTGCTGTCTAAGCGCGCCATTGCTTGTGCGCGTAGCGGGAGTAATAGAAAAGTGAAATTCCCTAAGTAGTAATAGAAATGTCAGCACGTCATTTAATAATATTATGTCTTAAAACTTATTTTTTGTCGGTAAGTGTGATGAAAAACATTGTATGCATCACGGTCGGTAAGCGGAATACTAACTCGAGTCATAAAAGCCGAGTCGAGTCAAAAAGTTCTAACACTCTCGCTAGTAATTCCGTACCTACCTCCCTTGATGCACAATGTACTTTATCATCAAATAACAAAATGAGAGGGTGTCCCATAGAAAGTTGCAATCCTACAAAATTGCAAAAATAAGGACTACCCTAAGGCACTGGTCTCTTTTATTTACACAGGGGTGCGTATCTTTTGTTCGTGTTTATAGCCGATAGTTCATAGCTTAGTAGCTCGCGGTGAGACCAGTGCCTAATCCCTATAAATACTAATGTATTTAACAGCGACATATCAAACGGGCGCGAGCAGCACCCGGTGCCCTGCATCAACGAGGTGGACGACACGCCGGCGCCGACCGACTTCACGTACGTCACGCGCCACGTCACGCCCCGGCGCGTCCACGTCGACGACACCCTCGACACGTTGCAGGTATACTATACTGTACGAGCGGAGTGACGTAGTCGCGTGCGACTGTTTAGTCGCTGCGACTGGTCGCACAGTCGCAATGATGGCGCTACAAGCGCACTCCGCGGCGACATATCATGCATGCGACTGTTTAGTCGCTGCGACTGGTCGCACAGTCGCAATGATGGCGCTACAAGCGCACTCCGCGGCGACATATCATGCATGCGACTGTTTAGTCGCTGCGACTGGTCGCACAGTCGCAATGATGGCGCTACAAGCGCACTCCGCGGCGACATATCATGCATGCGACTGTTTAGTCGCTGCGACTGGTCGCACAGTCGCAATGATGGCGCTACAAGCGCACTCCGCGGCGACATATCATGCATGCGACTGTTTAGTCGCTGCGACTGGTCGCACAGTCGCAATGATGGCGCTACAAGCGCACTCCGCGGCGACATAATGTATTTAACAGCGACATATCAAACGGGCGCGAGCAGCACCCGGTGCCCTGCATCAACGAGGTGGACGACACGCCGGCGCCGACCGACTTCACGTACGTCACGCGCCACGTCACGCCCCGGCGCGTCCACGTCGACGACACCCTCGACACGTTGCAGGTATACTATACTGTACGAGCGGAGTGACGTAGTCGCGTGCGACTGTTTAGTCGCTGCGACTGGTCGCACAGTCGCAATGATGGCGCTACAAGCGCACTCCGCGGCGACATATCATGCATGCGACTGTTTAGTCGCTGCGACTGGTCGCACAGTCGCAATGATGGCGCTACAAGCGCACTCCGCGGCGACATATCATGCATGCGACTGTTTAGTCGCTGCGACTGGTCGCACAGTCGCAATGATGGCGCTACAAGCGCACTCCGCGGCGACATATCATGCATGCGACTGTTTAGTCGCTGCGACTGGTCGCACAGTCGCAATGATGGCGCTACAAGCGCACTCCGCGGCGACATATCATGCATGCGACTGTTTAGTCGCTGCGACTGGTCGCACAGTCGCAATGATGGCGCTACAAGCGCACTCCGCGGCGACATATCATGCATGCGACTGTTTAGTCGCTGCGACTGGTCGCACAGTCGCAATGATGGCGCTACAAGCGCACTCCGCGGCGACATATCATGCATGCGACTGTTTAGTCGCTGCGACTGGTCGCACAGTCGCAATGATGGCGCTACAAGCGCACTCCGCGGCGACATATCATGCATGCGACTGTTTAGTCGCTGCGACTGGTCGCACAGTCGCAATGATGGCGCTACAAGCGCACTCCGCGGCGACATATCATGCATGCGACTGTTTAGTCGCTGCGACTGGTCGCACAGTCGCAATGATGGCGCTACAAGCGCACTCCGCGGCGACATATCATGCATGCGACTGTTTAGTCGCTGCGACTGGTCGCACAGTCGCAATGATGGCGCTACAAGCGCACTCCGCGGCGACATATCATGCATGCGACTGTTTAGTCGCTGCGACTGGTCGCACAGTCGCAATGATGGCGCTACAAGCGCACTCCGCGGCGACATATCATGCATGCGACTGTTTAGTCGCTGCGACTGGTCGCACAGTCGCAATGATGGCGCTACAAGCGCACTCCGCGGCGACATATCATGCATGCGACTGTTTAGTCGCTGCGACTGGTCGCACAGTCGCAATGATGCCGCTACAAGCGCACTCCGCGGCGACATATCATGCATGCGACTGTTTAGTCGCTGCGACTGGTCGCACAGTCGCAATGATGGCGCTACAAGCGCACTCCGCGGCGATATATCATGCATGCGACTGTTTAGTCGCTGCGACTGGTCGCACAGTCGCAATGATGGCGCTACAAGCGCACTCCGCGGCGATATATCATGCATGCGACTGTTTAGTCGCTGCGACTGGTCGCACAGTCGCAATGATGCCGCTACAAGCGCACTCCGCGGCGATATATCATGCATGCGACTGTTTAGTCGCTGCGACTGGTCGCACAGTCGCAATGATGGCGCTACAAGCGCACTCCGCGGCGACATATCATGCATGCGACTGTTTAGTCGCTGCGACTGGTCGCACAGTCGCAATGATGGCGCTACAAGCGCACTCCGCGGCGACATATCATGCATGCGACTGTTTAGTCGCTGCGACTGGTCGCACAGTCGCAATGATGGCATGCCGCTACAAGCGCACTCCGCGGCGACATATCATGCATGCGACTGTTTAGTCGCTGCGACTGGTCGCACAGTCGCAATGATGGCGCTACAAGCGCACTCCGCGGCGACATATCATGCATGCGACTGTTTAGTCGCTGCGACTGGTCGCACAGTCGCAATGATGGCATGCCGCTACAAGCGCACTCCGCGGCGACATATCATGCATGCGACTGTTTAGTCGCTGCGACTGGTCGCACAGTCGCAATGATGCCGCTACAAGCGCACTCCGCGGCGACATATCATGCATGCGACTGTTTAGTCGCTGCGACTGGTCGCACAGTCGCAATGATGGCGCTACAAGCGCACTCCGCGGCGACATATCATGCATGCGACTGTTTAGTCGCTGCGACTGGTCGCACAGTCGCAATGATGGCGCTACAAGCGCACTCCGCGGCGACATATCATGCATGCGACTGTTTAGTCGCTGCGACTGGTCGCACAGTCGCAATGATGGCGCTACAAGCGCACTCCGCGGCGACATATCATGCATGCGACTGTTTAGTCGCTGCGACTGGTCGCACAGTCGCAATGATGCCGCTACAAGCGCACTCCGCGGCGACATATCATGCATGCGACTGTTTAGTCGCTGCGACTGGTCGCACAGTCGCAATGATGGCGCTACAAGCGCACTCCGCGGCGACATATCATGCATGCGACTGTTTAGTCGCTGCGACTGGTCGCACAGTCGCAATGATGGCGCTACAAGCGCACTCCGCGGCGACATATCATGCATGCGACTGTTTAGTCGCTGCGACTGGTCGCACAGTCGCAATGATGGCATGCCGCTACAAGCGCACTCCGCGGCGATATATCATGCATGCGACTGTTTAGTCGCTGCGACTGGTCGCACAGTCGCAATGATGGCGCTACAAGCGCACTCCGCGGCGACATATCATGCATGCGACTGTTTAGTCGCTGCGACTGGTCGCACAGTCGCAATGATGGCGCTACAAGCGCACTCCGCGGCGACATATCATGCATGCGACTGTTTAGTCGCTGCGACTGGTCGCACAGTCGCAATGATGGCGCTACAAGCGCACTCCGCGGCGACATATCATGCATGCGACTGTTTAGTCGCTGCGACTGGTCGCACAGTCGCAATGATGGCGCTACAAGCGCACTCCGCGGCGACATATCATGCATGCGACTGTTTAGTCGCTGCGACTGGTCGCACAGTCGCAATGATGGCGCTACAAGCGCACTCCGCGGCGACATATCATGCATGCGACTGTTTAGTCGCTGCGACTGGTCGCACAGTCGCAATGATGGCGCTACAAGCGCACTCCGCGGCGACATATCATGCATGCGACTGTTTAGTCGCTGCGACTGGTCGCACAGTCGCAATGATGCTTTTGCACAAAACACAAATTTATCATAAAACAATAATTGGACATGTCAATATATAATAAAGTAAAATGAACATTGTAAATTAAGTAAATGAAGAAAGTACCTATCCTCACATAGTTGTCAGGAACAAAGAAGCGAATAGCCTCGAATACTTGTGGCATATCAATTTCGTTCTTCAATACTTTGATATAGAGGATAAGGAGATTTCGTTTCCGCCTATATTCTAGTGTATTATACCCCACCATACCTAGAACGAATTTCGAAGGATACAACAGTGGATAGTATCCAAGCTGCCTCTTGTACAGGAACCTACAGAACTGCCTCTGAACTCTTTCCAGCATAATTGTATATTTCGCTTCACGGGGATCCCAGATTACAGAATTAAATTCTAACTTAGAGCGAACATATGTATTATAAAGCAGCACTACAAGCTTCGGATTTTTAAAGTGTGAGGCTACACGCATAATGAAACCCATAGTTTTACTTGCACTCTTGCAAGTGGCAATAATATGGTTGCGAAAATCAAGCTTGTTATCAAGTTCCACGCCCAAATCCCTGACACTGTTAACTCGCACAAGAGTTGCCCCACCAAGGGTGTACACAAACTCAATTGGCTGTGTAGATCTGGTGAAGGATATCACCTGGCATTTGGAGGTGTTGAATGGCAACTTATTATTTTCACTCCATCTAGCAACTGCCTCAATATCATCCTGTAAATCACTACACCCACCAACATTCGAAACAGGATGGTATAATTTTAAATCATCTGCGAACATGAGACACCTTGATGATGAGAGCACATGTGGAAGGTCATTGATCATTAGGAGGGGTCCTAGCGTACTTCCCTGGCTAACGCCTGACCAAACAATGTACCTATGTACCTAACCTGAACCTATGCCTGAACAATGTACTAATTCCCATCTTAAAGGTCGGCAACGCACTTGTAATACCACGGGAGGTACGGGTGTCCATGGGCGACGGTGATCGTTTACCATCAGGCGATACGTCTGCTCGCTTGCCTCGTATTCCATAAAAAAAATCGTATCAGACAAGTGATAGAATGGGTGTACTGCAGTGCTATTTCGCTGAAATATTTTACGCCTCATTTTACTTCCCAGCCAACTTATGGCAAATGATTTACTTGGCATGCCAATATTTTCTAAATTATTTTTTGCCAATTTAAATTTGGCAGAATTTTCATTTGGCAACTAGGTACAAGTAAATTCACGAAAGCTGGCACGAATGGATCGAGTAAGTGACAGAATGTATGCATGCAATGTGCATATTTCGGCGCAACACCTTTGACACATGTTTACAGAATATAGCCAGTCAAAACTTTGATGGACCAATCACAACTATTTTTAACTGCCGGTTTAAGTTTTTATAGGTTGATATTGAAATTCATTAGTTTTATTACCCTGATACATTGAAGAGGGGGTGACACTTGTCAACTAAAATTCAGGACCGTATATAAAAGGCAATTGACAACATTTCATATTTTTAGTGCTAGTTTTTATTGTCTGTTTTGAAAGAATTCAATATTAAAAGTTACACGTATTTTTTACTTTTGAATTAAATTGCAAATTTAGTGAGAAAATCCCCTTTTATTACTACTTCGAGCAGAAAGAGCGTAAGCTACAAACGTTAAAAATCAGCTAAATGACGTCACAAGTGATATTTCAAACCCATAAGAAAACAACGAAAAGCGGTGACAAGTGTCAAATGTCACTGCCAAACACAAGAGACATTCCAACCGCAAGATTTTTTGGTTATAGTGGCAGCTCTGAATCAGCTATGTGACCGATGTGACGTCACTTCCCCTTTAAACTATTATTACGATTTTTTACAAAAATATTGCGAACTAAAAATTTGAAAATATATTTTTGTGATCTACATGCGTATATCTCGAAATGGTTTTCGATTTAGGGACATTGAAAATTTTGAAACGTTGTCAATTTAGTATGGCTTGCTACCCTGTTGCTTCCGTGTTTCATTTGTTCGTAGTAAGTTTGGTATCCCGGAGTCTGCAGTAATGTATAATCAAAGTCAAAGTCAAACTATTCTTTATTCAAGTAAGCTTATTAATAAACATTTTCGAATCGTCTGACATTATCAAGAGAGAGAAAATAATCTACTACTGGTTCAAACCCTACGCCGTTCCTGAGAAGAACCAGTAAGAAACTCAGGTGGACTTATTTTTTCAAAACAGTATAATAATACATCTTATTTAAAAATATAAATAACATGCATTAAAGAATGTATTACATAAAAAAAAGATTATTATAGACATTTTTATAAAAGAGAGAAATAAATAAAGGATCATAATATTAAACAAAAATAATTATTATTGTACAAGTTCACAATATTATTAAGTATCTATATCAACCTCTCTCTCCGCAGGGCTGCACATGCACCGACGGCACTTGCTCCGCTGAGACCTGCTCGTGCCAATTGCTCGGCGTCCGGCGCTGGCTGCACAAGGGTCGGCTCGTACCGGACTTCCCCTACCACGAGCCGCCCATGCTGTTCCAGTGCAACCACACCTGCGGCTGCAACACGGTGAGTGCACGATGGTTCGCCCTGTTTTGGCATAATTCTTTTATGAATAATTCTATATGGCATAAATTAGTCATAATGGGCTTTGTGCAGAAACTGTTGTGGCATACTCAACTTTAGCATATTTCGTTCTGGCAGATTTCGAGTTGTCCGAATATTATACGAGCATAATTTCGATGCTCCTATTTATGATGAGGCATAATCTGAGAAGGAATAATTACAACCTCTCAATATAATTGAGGTAGTAGTAATATTCTGCACGTTACTTACTGTGTTACTGAGCTGAGTACTTTTTAGGTTGCTAAAAATAAATAACCTCGAAGACTAAGGCGGGAGCAAAGCTCCCCGTCTTCTAACCTGACCTATCCGGGTCGGATCTGCCCCGGAAGGTTTTGTTCGCTCGCTTCGCTCGCTCACTGCAGAAATGTTCACCCTCACAACAAATTCTGTCTGACGAAAAATTTAAGGTAAGTTTCGAACATGTGGTTATATGCCCAAAAAAAAATGCAAATCTAATTTCTGTCTTATAACACTAGGCGTAAATAATAATATGCCAAGATAGTTTCGGGCAAAATAATGTTCGAAATATTGTTATTTATGCCAAGAAATGTTTCTGCCTCATTAAGATTATGACAAAATAAAGTATGCGAAGTCTGTTATGTCTTAACCGTTCCGGACAAAAAAAAAATGCCAGATAGAGGGATCCCGTGCACGATCATATATGCAAAACCGGCCAAGAGTATGTCGGGCCGTGCTCAGTGAAGGACTCCGTAGTTATTCAAACAATATTTGGGTCAAAATTCTTTTCGTTTTTTTGTTTCATACCACTCTGTCACGCTTTTAGTTGCTGTTTCGACTCAGTATATTAAAACAATCCCGTGCACATGTATTTCTTTTTCACGCTAGATTTTAATAATATTAACAATATTTTAGCCTATAATTATAATGTCCCACTGCTGGGCACAAGCCTCCTCTCATATATGAGAGGGATTGGGCTATAGTCCCCATGCTGGCCCTAAGCGGGTTGGGAACTTCACATACACTTTTGAATTTCTTCGTGGATGTGTGCAGGTTTCCTCACGATGTTTTCCTTCACCGAAAGCTAACGGTAAATATCATCTGATATTCCGTACATAAGTTTCGGAAAAACTCGTTGGTACGAGCCAGGGTTTGAACCCACGACCTCCGGAATGAAAGTCAAACGTCTAAACCACTGAGCCACCACCGCTTTCTAAATTTTAAACCATACATCAAAAATTGGAAACAAAACATCATCTCATACAAAAATCACAACAGTGTCACGTTTTTTAGGGACACAAATTAAGACAACGAAAATAATTTGACCCATTTGTATTTTTTTACCTATTTCGCTTCATGTATTCTGTGTCCATTTCTAATAACTAGGATAAATCGTTATAGAAGATTCTTTTATTCGGTACCCGTGAAATTGGAAAGTATTTTATCATCATCATCATATCAGCGGAAAGCCGTTAACTGCTGATCATAGGCCTCCTCCAAAGATTGCCACAATGACCGGTCGTGCGCAACCCGCAAGGAGCAGCGTGGATACTTGGGTAGGCCCCCCACAGGGTAGACTGATGAAGGTCGCGGGAGTCCGCTGGATGCGGGTGGCGCAGACCGGTCATTGAATGTATAATATTTACTATGAATGAATTATGACGTTTCCTTTAATTTGTTTCCAATTTCGTAGTCACGTCGTAGTGAGGTATCATTTATTGTTAAATAACTAAAAACAAACAATTGCTAAAATTTGGGCTTTTCTTCTGGCAATATTTATTTTGTACCAATTCAGTATTTACGCTTTTTTTCTACCATTAGATTGCCATATAAAATGTCCCCCTTGCAGCAGTGGGGCATAATGGACCCATAACA
Organism: Thaumatotibia leucotreta; assembly: GCA_025490895.1. Taxonomy (NCBI): domain Eukaryota; kingdom Metazoa; phylum Arthropoda; class Insecta; order Lepidoptera; family Tortricidae; genus Thaumatotibia; species Thaumatotibia leucotreta. The sequence goes on from JALPQI010007439.1 coordinate 37,250, forward strand.
ATAAGACCACTTAGTGTTCAGTTAAATTTTTGTGGGCTTACGAACGAACATTATGCTATGTGAAATCCTGTTTTCATCTGCCCAAGAACGAACGAATGCTCGCTCAGAAAGCTAAGTGGCAACGCGGCTTTATATTTACAACTTACAAGTAACATTTCATTACAGAAACTATGCACGAACGCAGCTATAACCCGTGCCACGGAGAACGGCTCCATGATGATCCGCGCCTGCGTGTTCCGCGCCGGAGGGGCCAAGGGCTGGGGCCTTCGGGCCACTGCCAAGGTAACCGGTAGCTTCAGTAACATTTCGTTACAGAAACTGTGCACGAACGCTGCCACGGAGAATTACTCCATGTTGATCTACGCCGGAGGCGCTAAGGTCTGGGATTTAAGCCACCGCCAAGGTAACCATTAGCTTCAGTAACATTTCCTTACAGAAACTGTGCACGATCACTGCCACGGAGAATTACTCCATGTTGATCTACGTCGGAGGCGCTAAGGTCTGGGGTTTAAGCCACCGCCAAGGTAACCGTTGGCTTCAGTAACATTTCGTTACAGCCCGTGTGGTGACGGCAGTAAGAATACATTTGTCATCACCCCAACTCCTCCTGCGGGTGTCGTTTGAGTCCACTAAGGGATTGAAGTGTCACTGACCATTATTTGATAAAAGATTGATGATGGGCAGCAGCGTCATCATAGTGGACACATTACTGCGATCGCCAATCCGCTTGCCCAGCTTGGCGATTATGGGTATTACTTGCGGGGAGTAATAGAAAAGTAAAATTCCCTAGGGAGCAATAGAAATGTCAGTACGTCATTTAATAATATTATGTCTTAAAACTTAACCTCCCTTGATGCACAATGTACTATTCTGCGGTAGATTTATTAATAAAATCCTTTTTGTTGAGCATTCAAAACATTTTTTTTTTTCAGATTTGACCAAAACTCATTTCACATTTTATCTACATCCATATCATAAGTTGTCTACAATATGTTTAGCGGCGGTAAGCAAATAGCCTACTTTAAGAAATCTGTATCTGTGGATGTATCATAATTTTTACTTTACGATATCGCAACCGATATCTTAATTACAATTAAATTTCGAACATTCTGTTAAAAAGAAAAAACACACTTTAATTTCGATTATTAAATTAATCGATTTGTAATTTCATTCACATTAAAATTCATATTCCATATATTCTTCTAAATCTCGAATACTGAGAATCGATTTGAGAATCGATATCGACTCAAGACCTTACCTGGTTTATGAATAAAAAAAAACTAATGTCAGTTCAGTCATTTGTTTTGTTTGAATTGTTTCAAACCTCCAACTTTTTTGGACTGTTGACTTGAAAGTTAAATATTATCGAAATCGTTGTGAAATATTTACACTGAAAAATTATTTATGACGACGAAGACAGTGATGTTGAAATGTGTGAAACACCACCAGAAATCCGGGACGCCGCTACAACCGTGACCAATAATTTGCTGCCACAAAAATAAACATTGTAGAAAACTTATTATATGCATGTAGATAAAGTTATATATGCAACTGTTCATAATTAGGCATTAAAACACTCGTGTATTAATGCCTCTCATTATGAACCAGTCACATAAAATACTATTTTGCTTCTTTTAGTCTCAGGAATATGCTGTTAGAATTTTTCCCTTTCCTCGTGGGTATATTGAATTAACAGCATTAATTTTCACAGGTCCTCCGTGGGTCCCCGGTAGCTACGTATTGCGGAGAGCTGCTCAACATGGCGGACGCCGACACGCGCTCCGCCGACCACTACATGTTCGCGCTGGACGTGAAGCGGGACCTGCTGGAGGTGAGCGCCACTGTCCGCAGGTGCTCCCGCCGGTGGCCGCCTACTGCGGGGAGCTGCTCAACATGGCGGACGCCGACACGCGCTCCGCCGACCACTACATGTTCGCGCTGGACGTGAAGCGGGACCTGCTGGAGGTGAGCGCCACTGTCCGCAGGTGCTCCCGCCGGTGGCCGCCTACTGCGGGGAGCTGCTCAACATGGCGGACGCCGACACGCGCTCCGCCGACCACTACATGTTCGCGCTGGACGTGAAGCGGGACCTGCTGGAGGTGAGCGCCACTGTCCGCAGGTGCTCCCGCCGGTGGCCGCCTACTGCGGGGAGCTGCTCAACATGGCGGACGCCGACACGCGCTCCGCCGACCACTACATGTTCGCGCTGGACGTGAAGCGGGACCTGCTGGAGGTGAGCGCCACTGTCCGCAGGTGCTCCCGCCGGTGGCCGCCTACTGCGGGGAGCTGCTCAACATGGCGGACGCCGACACGCGCTCCGCCGACCACTACATGTTCGCGCTGGACGTGAAGCGGGACCTGCTGGAGGTGAGCGCCACTGTCCGCAGGTGCTCCCGCCGGTGGCCGCCTACTGCGGGGAGCTGCTCAACATGGCGGACGCCGACACGCGCTCCGCCGACCACTACATGTTCGCGCTGGACGTGAAGCCCGACCTGCTGGAGGTGAGCGCCACTGTCCGCAGGTGCTCCCGCCGGTGGCCACCTACTGCGGGGAGCTGGACTATGTCATCAATGGACGCTAGCTGTCACATTTTTCCAAAAACAATCAATAAACAAAACATCACATCTATGATTAAGCGAATAGGCATGATGACTGGCAAGTCAAATCAGCATCTTTTTTCGAACTGTCAAAACGACCACCACTATGGAATTTTATATGAAATACTCAAAAGTGACGTCACGTTTGAGTACTGCCAAATGACCTACTCTTTTAAGTTCTTTTTAATTTATTAAATAGAAGTTCTGTACAAAAAATACTGCAATCTACATCTTAGTAATAATTTCTTCGTGTATTATGTCGTGCATAATATTAAATAATTTATTTTAACTACAGTCATCATCCCTATTATCCGCCATTGATCGTACAGTGTTTTGTTTCTAATGAGCAAAGCCCGGACGATGGGAGCCAAAATGAACTTTTCACTAGTGCTTAATGAATACGCTTAAGACATTTTAGCATATCGTGGTTCTAAAATCCTTGGAGCTGCTATGTGTAAACTTTTCGAAAAAAGTCAAAGTATAATGTAATATTAAATATAATGATTTGTACTCACTGTCACATCGTTACTGAGTTCATTTTAATCGCACATAATTAATTTTAGCCCTTAATTTGGCAAATTTCAAAAAAATCGTGCGTTCTAGCCTCCTCGCCATTGTACAGAGCAGAAAATTCTCACTTAAAAAAAATACAAAAAGTGGGTCGAAGACTATGTTCATTGTGACGAACATTGCCAAATTAAGGGTTAAAAACGAACTCGATTTCATAAAAAGTGCATACGAAATTATACCAAAAACTATAAAAGAAACAAGACAATTTGTGTTCAAGGCAAACTAGAAAACGTCTTAGATCGGAACTAGCGATGAAAATGGCGAAAGATTCATGTTGTTTTTCTCGAAAGTTTCAAATCTTTCATATAACGTATATATAATTTTGGTTTGATTTGTTAAGTAAAGCGATGCGAGTTTTTTTATTTTATTTATTTGGGGCATCAACAGCAGTACATGAAAAATTTACAAAAACTGAATGTACAGTAAACAAAGCCAATATGATAGCTTTTGTATCGACCGATAAAGTTTCATCTGTTGCAATTAACGTTTGTACAGATGTAGTGAGAAATGACTTGCCTTCGGAAACGTTCGTCAACGTCATGCTGTTTCAGTCTATCTCACTGAGACTGACAGTAATAGCTGTCATGCTACTTCAGTCAGACTCGGTGACACTGCCTGAAACAGCTGAATTTCTCACTACACCTGTATCACCATTATAAAATGCACTGTAAACTTAATTTCATTATACTGTTTGTACTACGTATAAAAATATACAATATTAAATGTTCTTTAACAACTAAAGATTCAATAGAATCTAAAACCACTGTATGCTACCAAAAGTCTTTTATTACATTTAATACAATATCACTTTGACTTAGACTTCGAAAATTTTAGACATAGTATTTTAGAACCATGATATGCTATGAAATGTCCTAAGCCTATTAATGAAATATCGACTATTGTATCGACATCCATATGAACAATTTTTTTTATTTGATATTTATAGATATATTTATTATGTTTCCCTAGTAGTTCCACTTCTTCATTCAATATCAGAAATTATATTGAATGTGGCATTAAAACGGATATCTACATTTTTACTGGTTGCCCGTAAAGTTGTCATTATGGTATACTTAGACATAGCCTTAAAATATTAGCTCTAAAAAGCGAAAGCGTGCTACACGATATTCAACCTTGGGTGGGTCTCGAAACTAAAGATCGTGACTGTATAATAAGAAACTCAGAGGTAGATTTTTAAGAAGAATCATTTAGGCCAAAGCCTCAAGGGTGACTGATTTATCCTCTTGGGGCCTGGTGACGTCACTTACTTCAACCGAATTTTAACTTTGATACTATATCTATAAAGTCAAAATGATATGTAATATTATATGACTCAGGGCCTCACGAGGTTAAATTTATATTTTATTTGTCATGTTGATTGTATCATTTAAATACAGAATTTACCCGAAAGTAACCAGTAATGTGCCCCGCCCACTGCCACTTCAGTTTAGCGATTCGGAGAGCTATTTCGGTTACTTTGGTTCTGCTGCGGATGGTCTCATTTTTAATCCGATCACGCAGAGAGACTCCTAGCATAGCCCTCTCCATAGCCCTTTGGGTGACTTTGAGCCTTCTTATGAGGCCGGTGGCGCAGGACCGGTCATTGTGGCAATCTTTGGGGGAGGCCTATGTTCAGCAGTGGACGTCTTTCGGCTGATATGATGATGATGGTGATGAACCAGTAATGTAGGAGCATTCCATGAAAACATCTACTTTTTGTCGCTTACGTGTCTCTATGGTAGCTACCCTAATAAAATATGCTAGATGCTAGGAAACACTGTCAATCTTAAAGCTTAGGTATGTTATTATTATACCGTAACTCAGCTTACTAATTTAATTTTCAAAAGTATAGAAAAGACAGTGTCGCTTACGACATGTTTTCATGGAATGCTCCAGTAGAGGATTGTTATACAGTAGTATAAACCATTTACACAATTTCACATACCGTTTTCCACAGCAATGCGAATACAAAGTCCAACTATGCGTGGACGCGGCCCGCTACGGCAGCGCAGCCCGCTTCATCAACCACAGCTGTCGGCCCAACCTGGCGCCCGTGCGCGTGTTCACCACCAGCCGCGACCTGCGGCTGCCGGCCGTCTGCCTGTTCGCCACCAGAGACATCGCCATGGGGGAAGAACTGTCGTGAGTTACCAAAAAAACAGTAAAAAAGAGCGGTAACTTCTATGGTCAGAAAATTCTTTGCACCTACATTTTTTAAATTGGTCGCCTTTTTTTACTTACAGACTTTGTTTGATAAAATACAGTCCTAAAATCGTCTAAACGAGTCATACCCAACCTGGCAGCCCAACCTGGCGTATTTTATATGTATATGTGGTTGTTATATGGGTCAAAATTATTTTCTTGTCTTATTTTTTGTCCCTAAAAAACGTAACACAGTTGTGATTTTAATTTTTAATGTATGGATTAATCTCTATCGTTAAAAAGAAATTCAAGTGTACCGGTTTTTTTTTATATACTGAGTCGAAACAGCAACTAAAAGCGTGACAGAGTGGTATGAAACAAGACAACGATAAAAATTTTGACCCATATAGCATGAAGTGTAGAGTTACAGAATAAATTTTATAACGAAAGTCCCCTAATAAATTAATATAGTGATCAAAATGGGCTTCCACTTGTATTACAAGCCAGTCTTTTGATTCATCATCATCATCATCATCATTTCAGCCAAAAGACGTCCACTGCTGGACATTTGTCTTTTGATTAACGGGCCCTAACTAAGTAAAAACAAGTTGAATCCTAGGCCTTATTAAAATGTGCTTTTAATCTTTTGAACTTTGTCTTTGCAAAATCGTGTCCCTCGCCTCGCCCCATAGTCGGCAATTGACTTCGTTTTTTTTTATGAAAATGTATTAAACAACATCTCACCTTTAAGTTTGCATTATGTATTTACAAATCTAATGTTTACATATATCCTTTCGGGAGTTAAAAAGGTCAATTTTAAACCAAATAATAACTTTCGTTCCAGCTTCGACTACGGCGACAAGTTCTGGTCGGTGAAGTCAAAATGGATGAAGTGCGAGTGCGGCGCCCCCGAGTGTCGCTACCCGCAGCAGACCGACGAGTGAGCCCGGAGCCCTGGGGCTCCCAGGCTGGGCGTACTAGTATATATTATAAGTTTACGGCCAGTCTGATAATCCCCGGGTAAAGATATCCGTCAAAATGATCACTGTTTCCCCAGGCATATAAAAGAAAAATCGGCATGTCAGTGTAGGGTGTATGTTCAAGATAGTGTTTCATATTTTTCGGACGCACGGATCAAATGTTAGACATTTTTTTTAATTCTGGAGCAGTTATCTACAAAAATATTTACTTTAAAAAAACAGGTAAAGATATTCGTCAGAATGTATTAATTATGAATGTATTTGTCTATTGGACGTAGATTAGCGAAATCTCAAAACTCTGATATTTGCACTGAAATAAATCAGTTTTCCTTTTGACATAAGATTTAAATTGAATTGACAGATTTTTGTGGATTGCATCCTTTTTCATAAACTATGTCCTATTTTCCCCAGACATAAAATACCATAAGCATGGGTAGGGTGTTTCACATTTGTATGGGAAAAAAATTAACATATTTTTTGCTGACTTTGCTCGGCTTCCGAGTCCAACTTATCCTAGACACCTCTTTACCAAAAATCAGGGAAATTGGACAACATTTAGAGGTCGCACACTTTTGCAACTTTTGTTTAAACTTATGTTTAATATCCGCTTCTGTATACAAAAGTTGCAAAAGTGTGCGACCTCTAAAACTCTAAATATTGTCCGATTTTCCTAATTTTTAGTATACTGGTTCTGTATAGGTCTAGAACCAAGAAGAAAAGCGAAGTCAGATATAAATAAAAACATCGGATTTAGAAAAACACCCTAAGCAGGAGGCATATAAATTCCTTACCATTTTATATATAACATTACTTTGATATAATTCCTGAGTGGCTTACCACAGTCGTTGTGTGACCGAAACGATTGTAGTTCTATGCTAACACATATGTAATTGTGTCAAAACAGTTTGTATTTCTATGCAACTAGGCGTAAGCGTTTACATATGCTAGTGACATAGAAATAAAGTTATTTTGAAGAGTCAGATTTTGTTGATCAGCATAATCACATACGTTGTGTCGCCGTGGCTGAATGTGTTAAAGTTCCAATTGGTCTGCTGTATGTTTACTGTGTTATTTGACAGCAAATGTAGTAATAATTTATATGTGTATAAACGGAATACTAGTAAATATTTGCAAGAGTTAGAAACGCTTAATAGATCTTACCATTAGAATAACCTTTAGTGATAATTTATAGAAAAATATAAGTGAAAAATCTCGTTTTAAATTAGCATTATACTGACATGCATGAAAGTTTTATACATTGTAATAACGACAGGTAAACTTTATACACGATATTTATCGTCAACTGTACATAGTGTACTGATACTAAGAATCTTCAAATCAAATGACCATGACTAGTGTTCAACCTTTTGAACGCCGTATCAATACAAAATTATACCATGCAGATAAAACAGGTTGCATTTGATTGAAACAATTTTTTACATCATACAAACCAAATCACACCTTTGTCATATTTATGAGATAGAATAGACATATTATATTATGGCGGTGAAAAGGTTAAAGTTATCTTACCAATCTACAGACAAATCGCATGTGTGAAGCGCCATGGTTTCTCCAAAGGAAACTTGAAAATAATGGCTATTCTTTGGTTTTTGAAGCAGTTTTAATGTTACAATGCTGGTAATTGTATAAATCGTCTGATGACAGCCAAAACTCACTAATCTCACTATCAAATAGCTACGTGAAATGAAGTTCTTTTCACAGTTCTGATCGAATAATACTGACATACGTTGCTAAGAGTAGTGACAGGTTTCATAGTGAGTTTTGGTTGTCAGCCGACAAAATATTTTGTCCACTCATTTTAACAGTGCTTATTATTTTGTGCTATATAAAAATCCTTTATCACCAACCTGTATCTACTGTCATTTTGACATCCACACATAGATATTTTGTCACTGACTCGATCCATTTGTGCCAGCTTTCGTGAATTTACTTGTATCTCTGTATTAGTTTGGGACAATATCAGCCCAATTTTATAATTACTATACTTTACGTGGGTTGGTTTGATTTTCTATTTCTGCTTACCTGATTATCTGCTTACCATGAGGCGAACTGAATGCTTGTTTGCCACCATATTTTTACAAAAAGCTCATTTCTTAAGTCACAATACTTTATACTATTACCAATTCAATCAATATGCAATATGTGACATAATACTTGTTTATTTTTAGTTGTTTTGATTATTTATTTATTATTTATGTTGATTTTTCTTTGTATAAATACAAAGAAAAATCACTTCGACAAGAAATGCTTTGATTATATTTTTATAGCCATTTATAGATAATTTGATTTGCCACTTGTAATGTTCAAAATTTCAAATATAAATAAAGCTATTGCTGTCAAACTTTTGTAATCTACACTATACCATGTCATTATTTCTTCTATTATACATATAATTGATAACTATGTGTCTATTGCAATAATGAAAATACAGTACTGATTGTATGACAAGTTTGTTTTATTTAATTAAATGAAATGTGGTGACGGCAGTAAGAATGCATTTGTCACCACCCCAACTCCTGCGGGTGTCGTAAGAGTCGACTAAGGGACTGAAGTGTCACTGGCCATTATTTGAAAAAATATTGATGATGGGCAGCAGCGTCATAATAGTGGACACATTACTGCGATCGCCAATCCGCTTGCCCAGTGTGGTGATTATGGGCATTTACCTCCTAATGAGTCTATATGCATAGTTAACAGGAGAGACCTACGTCCAGCAGTGAACTATCATAGGCTGATGATGATGATGAAATGAAATGAATGGGTTGCATAGCCCCAAACCCTTAGACACCATTAACCTTTTTGACACATCACTGAAGTGTTTAACTGAATTGGATGTTATGTGTGTGCATGTAGGTCTCTGTGCATCATGACTTATATACAGGGTGTAATCATTAAATGTGGCTAGACCATAATTCCGTAAATATGACAGATATCAGAAAACTTCCAACTAATATCGAAACTACGTTACCCAAGGAGTAACCATTCATTCAAAGACTATTATTATTTTATTATAATGTATTCATACAAATAACGAATCTCTAACAGTTTTATCTCTTACGACACCCAACTTTCTTTAAGTCGTCATACTAAATGTGTATGGGAGCGTTTTAAGTTAGTATTTTGAATATTAGTTCATCTATTTAAAAAAATATATTTATGTAATTTTACTCGTCGGGTAAAGTACTTTCAATATCAGTTGGAAATTTTCTGATATCTGTTATATTTACGGAATTATGGCCTGGCCACACTTAATGATTACACCCTGTATAGTTCCTTGTTGTTGAACCTGCGGTGTCAATATATCAGTCATTGGCATTCAAAAGTTTAAACTTTCTTGTATGAAAAGTTTCATAGTAATTATTGCATAGCAACCTATCCTATTTTTTATTAGCTTCCTAATACCTGACCACTTGCCATTACCACAAAAGACCAGCATCCAAAACTAAAATGTTAACCTAAGCTATCCAATCAGGAATATCTGATAAACATTTGTGAATTTAGTAAAATCATCCCACTTAGTCTCTTGCAATAAGGGTACATTTATCTTGTTTAAAGATCCAAGCAAATTCCATTATGGTAAAAGGTTAATTGTCACTGGTCTCACCGCGAGCTACTGTGCTATGAACATGAACTATCGGCTATAAACACAAGCAAAAGATATGTACTCTCATGTAGAAAGAGACACTGCAATACTCACCCAGCTATCTGTTTATAGCTCTCGCGTGAGACCAGAGCCTAACCTAGATAGGACATTCAAATAGATCACTACAGTTGATGGAAGTAGATTGTACTTTCTACATCACAGTTTGGGAAACCCTGTATCCTGAGTTCCAAATTTATTTCTTTAAGTTGCATTATGAAAACAGTGGATAGGTACTGTGATGCTTACTATAATAACTGCATAAGTAACGAGTCACGTGTCATAGCAGTTACATATAAAGTCTATACTCTCAAATAAAACAGTAAGATATAGTTAAAAAGTTTAATCTTAAAATTAAAGTACACAATTTTTCACTCAGTCCATCGATGCTTACAGCTCGTACACACGTAGTACAGCCTCATCTCCTCCTCAGCGCGTCGGGTTTGGCCCTGGAAGAACACTGCCTCCCTGTGGTTGCATTTCGGGCACATGTGATCCTTCGTTCTTGGAAGCGTCGGGTCACTCACCACATCAGGGTTTATATGCGTTAGCTCGTCCACTTCGTGCATAATTTTGTTCACGTACACGCAGTTGGAGTCAGCCAATTGCTTGTAATCGCAGTTTCTGCAGGCGTAAAGTAGAACTTTGTTGTTTTTGTCTTCCCGCGGATAAAGCATGTTGTTGCACTCTTGGCAGAACTGAATGCCGACATAGCCAGGTCCACCATCCTTTCTTCCCAAATTTAAAGTCATGGTTAAGTATTGAACAGAATAAAAATAATCGATTTGATTTGTGTAATCTTGGCAAAATAATTATATTATGAAAGAAGATTGAGTACGCAACACCAACAAGCCGATTTCTAATAATTCATAATTCTGTCTGTCTGTCACACGCCCGATGACACTGACAATCTGACAATTAGTATTTCTTGTCTATGATTTCTTAAGCTTGGTATACGCGTGTGCTCGAGTGGCTCGAGTAGTCATTCATAAAACCGTCTGTTCAATA
>JALPQI010007440.1:0-66624 GCA_025490895.1 Thaumatotibia leucotreta
AAAAACGCGACTCCTACTGGTTAATTAGGGTGCGCCAAAGTATTTATAAAATTGCAACTTAGATTATTGGAACTCCGAAAATTTTTCTTATACAATTTAACTTCATAATGATCGGTATTTAGAATAATCTTTGTTCATAATCATCATCACATAGAATTATTTATGTTCATAATATTGTTTTTCATACATATTTTTAGTACTAACTTTTATGTTTATATAATTTTTCACTATACTTATTTTATGCTATATATTCTAATGTTGTAGTTATTTATTTTTATCTGTACTGGTTTTATGTATGAATTATTTTTGTTTAATTAAATATAAATCGTACTATTACTGTAACTGTAAACTAGCTACCTGCACAAATCAGGTTGTGGCAGAGTAGGTACTGTACTAAACGGGTTCCCTCTAAACTTTTTTTGTCCGAAACGCTTAGGACATAACAGACTTGGTATAATCTATTTTGGCATCAACTTAATGAGACAGAAACATCACTTGGCTTAAATAACAATATTTCGAATATTATTTTGTCCGAAACTATCTTGGCATATCAATCATATCATTAATTACGCCGAGTGTTATAAGACAGAAATTAGATTTGCATTTTTTTTGGGCATGTAGCCACATGTTCGAAACTTGCCTTTTTCGTCAGGCAGAATTTGCTGTGAGTGTGAAAATTTCTGCAGTGAGCGAGCGAGGCGAGCGAACAAAACCTTCCGGGGCAGATCCGACTCGGATAGGTTAGGTTAGAAGACTAAGGCGGGAGCTTTGCTCCCGCCTTAGTCTTCGAGGTTATTTTTTTTTTAGCAACCAAAAAAGTACTCAGCTCAGTAACACAGTAAGTAACGTATAGAATATTACTACTACCTCGATTATATTGAGAGGTTGTAATTATTCCTTCTCTGTTATGCTAAAACAAACTATGCCGATACTTTTTATGCACATCCAGATTATGCCTCATCATAAATAGGAGCATCGAAATTATGCTCGAATAATATTCGAACAACTCGAAATCTGCCACAAAGAAATATGCTAAAGTTAAGTATGTCACAACAGTTTCTGCACAAAGCCCATTATGACTATATAGTTTATGTTATTCATAAAAGAATTATACCACAACAGAGTGAACCTAATGGGAAAATGTTTATAAATAAACAATTTATTTCAAATAACTTTATGAGTATAGATTAATCTACTTGACGAGTTTAGGAGGATAAAATTTCGAAATAAAAATCGTTATGAACATTGTAGGTAGAAGTATAATTTTTAGTAAGAAAAAAAGTATGAGAAAAAATTTTCGGAGTAATGATGATTATGAGTAAAAAACGGTATTAGTAAAAATATTCGAAGAAAAAATTGTATAAGTGCCAATATGGACCCGGTTAATTATTTATACTAAACTGTACCTATATTATACATAAGTATCATGTTATTTAGTGTAGTGCCAGTGGACCAAAGCCAATGTTAAAGCTTTGCCAAGTTTGTAGCATCGATAAGTAAATGTGGGTCAACATTAAAAGCTTGCAGTAAGTCTAATACGTGCATGAAGTATGCGTTTAGCCGTAAATCAGCATTTTAGATCTACGGGTAGTAGGGTGTCCCATATTTTACGAATTTTCATACCCCCTAAATCGGTTTCATTAACCCCAAAATACTCTGAAAAAAAAATCTGCTCGTTCCTGTAACAGGAACCCGTGCCGACTTTCATCTGAAATTCCAATACAAATACAATAAAAAAATTTGGTCAGACAGCAAGTTGATGATAAATTGATAATGTATTGTTTTTCTGTTCTCATCAAGTTAATTTTATGAAAAAATGTTTATAAGGCAGTAGTATAAGTTAATGCCATACAAAAAAAATCGACGTTTTAATAATATATATAGCTGCATTACCACTCATTTCTGAATGACATGATTGTTCTCCCAGAAGGAGTATTGGTGGGGGTTAGTGTTATATACCGTCGTATAGAGGGCGCGCCGGTGACCTCGGGAAAAATCTGACATTTGAGGATTTGCTTCCTGGTCAAAAAATGTTCGACGGCCCGGCCAAACGGTGAGATCTAGGTGGGAAGTGCTCGACCAAATGTCATAGGGAACTGCTGACAGTTTTTAAAGCCGCAAAAATTTTTGCAAAAAAAAAAAAAAATTTTTGCACCCAAATTTCAAAATGGTCCTTCGAGCCTGATTTTTTGGTGGGAGGACCACTGAGGATCCTAGATTAGAAAAAAAGTTTTTTTGTGATTCTCGAATCCAAGATGGCCGCCGTAGGGCCCGTCAAAGTTTGTATGGGAACTCTTAAACGGGGGGAGATAGGTGGGGGGTGCTCGACCAAATGTCATAGAGGACTCCGAGAGCCATTCGATGGGCAAAAAATTTTTGCCAAAAAAATTTTTTTTTTTTTTCGAAAAATTTTTTTTCATTCGATCAAGCTGGAAATCGCTGTGCTAGACTTTTGGGCTCTCCAGATTCCGAAAAAAATTTTTTCAGATTTTTTGCACAAAAAAAATTTTGTATGGATTTTTCGAAATAATGGTCCGATCGCGCTGAAATTTGGCATGCGGGCATAATTTGGGCCCAGGAATAATAATCTGCAAAAAAATTTGGAAAAAAATCCAAGATGGCGGCGACCCCGAACAAAAAGTCAAAATCCCAAGTAAGTTAAGCGAGCCCGAAGGGCGAGCTTCAGGCCGGGAGGCCGAAGGCCGACCCCGCGGAGGGCCGAAGGCCCGGAGCTTCACTCCCGGGGCCCATGAGGGTCCCGAACCCCAGTAATTTTGGGCGAGGCCGAAGGCCTCGCTGCAGGAGGGCCGGAACATTACCAGAACCAATATAAATCTATGTTAAGCGAGCCCGAAGGGCGAGCTTCAGGGTGGGAGGCCGAAGGCCGACCTCGCGGAGGGCCGAAGGCCCGGAGCTTCGACCCGAGTGCCCAAGCGCGTCACCCCCAAGTAATTTAAAGCGAGGCCGAAGGCCGAGCTTCGAGCAAATCGAGCTACCAAGCGTTCAACAACCCCAGTATCTTAATAAGCCGAGCCTGAGGGCCGAAGGCCCGATGGCGAGGCGTCAAGCCCGCGAAGGCCGAAGGCCGAGCTCCGCGTAGGGCCGAAGGCCCGGAGCGTCACGATCGAGGTGCTCTCCGCGCGAGCCCGAGGGCCGAAGGCCCGACGGGCGAGCCCACGCGGTGAAACTGTCCTTCCTAACTGTCTTAATAAGCGAACCGGAGGGCCGCAGGCCCGACGGTTCGCTTCGAACCCCAGCGAAGGCCGCAGGCCGAGCTCCGCGTAGGGCCGAAGGCCCGGAGCGTCCCGTAGAGGCGCGATAGCCTGCGAGGCCGGAGGCCGAGCTGCGAGAAAACAAAGCTTTTCTACGTATAATAAAATCTGTGTAACTATATAAGCTGAGCCGGAGGGCCGAAGGCCCGAAGGCGAAGCTTCGTAGCCGCGAAGGCCGAAGGCCGAGCTCCGCGTAGGGCCGAAGGCCCGAAGCGTCCAATACAGGCGAGCCAGCTCGCGAGGCCGAAGGCCGAGCTGCTTGAGTCCAGAACTCCCATGCTACTCAATGAAAAAGTGTAACATGAAAACGAATCGGAGGGCCGCAGGCCCGACGATTCATTTCGACAATCTGCGAAGGCCGAAGGCCGAGCTCCGCGTAGGGCCGAAGGCCCGAAGCGTCCAACACAGGCGCGCCAGCTCGCGAGGCCGAAGGCCGAGCTGCCAGAGTCCAACGCACCCATGCTACTCAATGAAAAAGTGTAACATGAAAACGAATCGGAGGGCCGTAGGCCCGACGATTCGTTTCGACAACCTGCGAAGGCCGAAGGCCGAGCTCCGCGTAGGGCCGAAGGCCCGAAGCGTCCAACACAGGCGAGCCAGCTCGCGAGGCCGAAGGCCGAGCTGCTTGAGTCCAGAACTCCCATGCTACTCAATGAAAAAGTGTAACATGAAAACGAATCGGAGGGCCGCAGGCCCGACGATTCGTTTCGACAATCTGCGAAGGCCGAAGGCCGAGCTCCGCGTAGGGCCGAAGGCCCGAAGCGTCCAACACAGGCGCGCCAGCTCGCGAGGCCGAAGGCCGAGCTGCAGGAGTCCAACGCATCCATGCTACTCAATGAAAAAGTGTAACATGAAAACGAATCGGAGGGCCGCAGGCCCGACGATTCGTTTCGACAATCTGCGAAGGCCGAAGGCCGAGCTCCGCGTAGGGCCGAAGGCCCGAAGCGTCCCTCAGAGGCCTGACAGCTCGCGAGGCCGAAGGCCGAGCTGCAGGAGTCCAGCTCAAAAGCCCAAAAACTGCGATAAAAGTAGAAAATAATACAAAAACAATAATAAAAAAATTAAAGAAAATAAAAAATAAATCTCGAGTCCTCCACTCGTCCAGTCGACAAAAAGAGAGGCCCGCGTGGCCCTTGGGCCTCGCGCACAGAGCAAAAAACTAGTTAATATTATTATAGCTGCATCCCGACTCATTTCTAAACGATACACTTTATTTCGCAACGGTAAGTACTGGCTGAGAAAAAGTTGGTGATTTGTATAGAGGAGCAAAAACGTAGATCCGGAAAAATATGGAGATTGGTCTACTGGAAAAGACAACTTTTTTGATCGACGGCCTGGCTAAACGGTGAGACCTAGGTGGGGAGTGCTCGACCAAATGTCATAGGGAACTGCTGACAGTTTTTAAAGCCGCAAAAATTTTTGCCGAAAAAAAAAAAATTTTTTGCACCAAATTTTCAAAATGGTCCTTCGAGCCGGATTTTTTTGTGGTAGAATCTCTGAGGGTCCTAGATTAAAGAAAAAGTATTTTTGTGATTCTCAGATCCAAGATGGCCGCCGTAGGGCCCGTCAAAGTTTGTATGGGAACTCTTAAACGGGGGGAGATAGGTGGGAGGTGCTCGACCAAATGTCATAGAGGACCCCGAGAGCCATTTGATGGGCAAAAAATTTTTGCAAAAAAAATTTTTTTTTTTTTTCGAAAAAAATTTTTTTATCCGATCGAGCTGGAAATCGCTGTGCGTGACTTTTGGGCTCTCCAGATTCCGAAAAAAATTTTTTCAGATTTTTTGCACAAAAAAAAATTTGTATGGATTTTTCGAAATAATGGTCCGATCGCGCTGAAATTTGGCATGCGGGCATTATTTGGGCCCAGGAGTGATAATCTGAAAAAAAATTTGGAAAAAAATCCAAGATGGCGGCGACCCCGAACAAAAAGTCAAAATCCCAAGTAAGTTAAGCGAGCCCGAAGGGCGAGCTTCAGGCCGGGAGGCCGAAGGCCGACCCCGCGGAGGGCCGAAGGCCCGGAGCTTCACTCCCGGGGCCCAAGGGGGTCCCGAACCCCAGTAATTTTGGGCGAGGCCGAAGGCCTCGCTGCAGGAGGGCCGGAACATTACCAGAACCAATATAAACCTATGTTAAGCGAGCCCGAAGGGCGAGCTTCAGGGTGGGAGGCCGAAGGCCGACCTCGCGGAGGGCCGAAGGCCCGGAGCTTCACCCCAAGGGCCCAAGCGGGTCACCTCCAAGTAATTTAAAGCGAGGCCGAAGGCCGAGCTCCGAGCAAATCGAGCTACCAAGCGTTCAACAACCCCAGTATCTTAATAAGCCGAGCCTGAGGGCCGAAGGCCCGATGGCGAGGCGTCAAGCCCGCGAAGGCCGGAGGCCGAGCTCCGCGTAGGGCCGAAGGCCCGGAGCGTCACGTTCGATGTGCTCTCCGCGCGAGCCCGAGGGCCGAAGGCCCGACGGGCGAGCCCACGCGGTGAAACTGCCCTTCCTAACTGTCTTAATAAGCGAACCGGAGGGCCGCAGGCCCGACGGTTCGCTTCGAATCCCAGCGAAGGCCGCAGGCCGAGCTCCATAGAGGCGCAAAAGCCTGCGAGGCCGGAGGCCGAGCTGCGAGAAAATAAAGCTTTTCTACGTATAATAAAATCTGTGTAACTATATAAGCTGAGCCGGAGGGCCGAAGGCCCGAAGGCGAAGCTTCGTAGCCGCGAAGGCCGAAGGCCGAGCTCCGCGTAGGGCCGAAGGCCCGAAGCGTGCAATACAGGCGAGCCAGCTCGCGAGGCCGAAGGCCGAGCTGCTTGAGTCCAGAACTCTCAGGCTACTCAATGATAGTGTAACATGAAAACGAATCGGAGGGCCGCAGGCCCGACGATTCGTTTCGACAATCTGCGAAGGCCGAAGGCCGAGCTCCGCGTAGGGCCGAAGGCCCGAAGCGTCCCTCAGAGGCGTGACAGCTCGCGAGGCCGAAGGCCGAGCTGCAGGAATCCAAGGCATCCATGCTACTCAATGAAAAAGTGTAACATGAAAACGAATCGGAGGGCCGCAGGCCCGACGATTCGTTTCGACAATCTGCGAAGGCCGAAGGCCGAGCTCCGCGTAGGGCCGAAGGCCCGAAGCGTCCCTCAGAGGCCTGACAGCTCGCGAGGCCGAAGGCCGAGCTGCAGGAGTCCAGCTCAAAAGCCCAACAACTGCGATAACAGTAAAAAATAATACAAAAACAATAATAAAAAAATTAAAGAAAATAAAAATAAAAATCTCGAGTCCTCCACTCCTCCAGTCGACAAAAAGAGAGGCCCGCGAGGCCCTTGGGCCTCGCGCACAGAGCAAAAAACTAGTTAATAATATATATAGCTGCATCCCGACTGATTTCATGTGTATAGTTAATCTCTGGGAAGGAGGTGTGGTGGGGTATAGTGTTATATACCGCCGTATAGAGGGCGCTCTGGTGACCCCGGGAAAAATCTGACATTTCAGGATTTGCTCCCTGGTCGAAAAATGTTTGACGGCCTGGCTAAACGGTGAGACCTAGGTGGGGGGTGCTTGACCAAATGTCATAGGGAACTGCTGACAGTTTTTAAAGACGCAAAAATTTTTCCAAAAAAAAAAAAAAAAATTTTGCACTCAAATTTCAAAATGGTCCTTCGAGCCGGATTTTTTTGTGGGAGAATCTCTGATGGTCCTCGATTAAAGAAAAAGTGTTTTTGTGATTCTCGGATCCAAGATGGCCGCCGTAGGGCCCGTCAAAGTTTGTATGGGAACTCTTAAACGGGGGGAGATAGGTGAGGGGTGCTCGACCAAATGTCATAGAGGACCCCGAGAGCTGTCAGGTGGGCAAAAAATTTTTCCAAAAAAATTTTTTTTTTTTTTTTCGAAAAATTTTTTTTCATTTGATCGAGCTGGAAATCGCTGTGCGTGACTTTTGGGCTCTCCAGATTCCGAAAAAATTTTTTTCAGATTTTTTGCACAAAAAAAATTTTGTATGGATTTTTCGAAATAATGGTCCGATCGCGCTGAAATTTGGCATGCGGGCATTATTTTTGGGCCCAGGAATAATAATCTGAAAAAAAAATTTGAAAAAAATCCAAGATGGCGGCGACCCCGAACAAAAAGTCAAAATCCCAAGTAAGTTAAGCGAGCCCGAAGGGCGAGCTTCAGGCCGGGAGGCCGAAGGCCGACCCCGCGGAGGGCCGAAGGCCCGGAGCTTCAATCCCGGGGCCCATGGGGGTCCCGAACCCCAGTAGTTTTGGGCGAGGCCGAAGGCCTCGCTGCAGGAGGGCCGGAACATTACCAGAACCAATATAAATCTATGTTAAGCGAGCCCGAAGGGCGAGCTTCAGGGTGGGAGGCCGAAGGCCGACCTCGCGGAGGGCCGAAGGCCCGGAGCTTCACGCCGAGGGCCCAAGCTCGTCACCTCCAAGTAATTTAAAGCGAGGCCGAAGGCCGAGCTCCGAGCAAATCGAGCTACCAAGCGTTCAACAACCCCAGTATCTTAATAAGCCGAGCCTGAGGGCCGAAGGCCCGATGGCGAGGCGTCAAGCCCGCGAAGGCCGAAGGCCGAGCTCCGCGTAGGGCCGAAGGCCCGGAGCGTCACGATCGAGGTGCTCTCCGCGCGAGCCCGAGGGCCGAAGGCCCGACGGGCGAGCCCACGCGGTGAAACTGCCCTTCCTAACTGTCTTAATAAGCGAACCGGAGGGCCGCAGGCCCGACGGTTCGCATCGAACCCCAGCGAAGGCCGTAGGCCGAGCTCCGCGTAGGGCCGAAGGCCCGGAGCGTCCCATAGGGGCGCGGTAGCCTGCGAGGCCGGAGGCCGAGCTGCGAGAAAGTAAAGCTTTTCTACGTATAATAAAATCTGAGTAACTATATAAGCTGAGCCTGAGGGCCGAAGGCCCGAAGGCGAAGCTTCGTAGCCGCGAAGGCCAAAGGCCGAGCTCCGCGTAGGGCCGAAGGCCCGAAGCGTCCAACACAGGCGCGCCAGCTCGCGAGGCCGAAGGCCGAGCTGCCAGAGTCCAGTGCTCCCATGCCACGCAATGAAAAAGTGTAACATGTAAACGAATCGGAGGGCCGCAGGCCCGACGATTCGTTTCGACAATCTGCGAAGGCCGAAGGCCGAGCTCCGCGTAGGGCCGAAGGCCCGAAGCGTCCCTCAGAGGCGTGACAGCTCGCGAGGCCGAAGGCCGAGCTGCAGGACTCCAAGGCATCCATGCTACTCAATGAAAAGAGTGTAACATGAAAACGAATCGGAGGGCCGCAGGCCCGACGATTCGTTTCGACAACCTGCGAAGGCCGAAGGCCGAGCTCCGCGTAGGGCCGAAGGCCCGAAGCGTCCAACACAGGCGCGCCAGCTCGCGAGGCCGAAGGCCGAGCTGCTTGAGTCCAGAACCCCCATGCTACTCAATGAAAAAGTGTAACATGAAAACGAATCGGAGGGCCGCAGGCCCGACGATTCGTTTCGACAATCTGCGAAGGCCGAAGGCCGAGCTCCGCGTAGGGCCGAAGGCCCGAAGCGTCCCTCAGAGGCGTGACAGCTCGCGAGGCCGAAGGCCGAGCTGCAGGAGTCCAAGGCATCCATGCTACTCAATGAAAAAGTGTAACATGAAAACGAATCGGAGGGCCGCAGGCCCGACGATTCGTTTCGACAATCTGCGAAGGCCGAAGGCCGAGCTCCGCGTAGGGCCGAAGGCCCGAAGCGTCCCTCAGAGGCGTGACAGCTCGCGAGGCCGAAGGCCGAGCTGCAGGAGTCCAAGGCATCCATGCTACTCAATGAAAAAGTGTAACATGAAAACGAATCGGAGGGCCGCAGGCCCGACGATTCGTTTCGACAATCTGCGAAGGCCGAAGGCCGAGCTCCGCGTAGGGCCGAAGGCCCGAAGCGTCCCTCAGAGGCCTGACAGCTCGCGAGGCCGAAGGCTGAGCTGCAGGAGTCCAGCTCAAAAGCCCAAAAACTGCGATAAAATTAGAAAATATTACAAAATCAATAATAAAAAAATTAAAGAAAATAAAAAATATATCTCCAATACGCCACCCCTCCAGTCGACAAAAAGAGAGGCCCGCGAGGCCCTTGGGCCTCGCGCACAGAGCAAAAAACTAGTTAATATTATTATAGCTGCATCCCGACTGATTTCTGACATATCGAATTGATCTCCCGGAAGGAGTATCGGTGGGGTTTAGTGTTGCACACCACCGTATAGAGGGCGGTTCCGAGGCCCCGGGAAAAATCTGACATTTGAGGATTTGCTTCCTGGTCAAAAAATGTTTGACGGCCTGGCTAAACGGTGAGACCTAGGTGTGGGGTGCTCGACCAAATGTCATAGGGAACTGCTGACAGTTTTTGAAGCCGCAAAAATTTTTGCCGAAAAAAAAAAAAAATTTGCACCAAATTTTCAAAATGGTCCTTCGAGCCTGATTTTTTTGTGGTAGAATCTCTGAGGGACCTAGATTAAAGAAAAAGTGTTTTTGTGATTCTCGGATCCAAGATGGCCGCCGTAGGGCCCGTCAAAGTTTGTATGGGAACTCTTAAACGGGGGGAGATAGGTGGGGGGTGCTCGACCAAATGTCATAGAGGACCCCGAAAGCTGTTAGGTGGGCAAAAAATTTTTGCAAAAAAA
Source organism: Thaumatotibia leucotreta (assembly GCA_025490895.1). Classification (NCBI taxonomy): domain Eukaryota; kingdom Metazoa; phylum Arthropoda; class Insecta; order Lepidoptera; family Tortricidae; genus Thaumatotibia; species Thaumatotibia leucotreta. The sequence continues at coordinate 9,875 of JALPQI010007440.1, forward strand.
TTTTTTTTTTTTTTTCGAAAAATTTTTTTTCATCCGATCGAGCTGGAAATCGCTGTGCGTGACTTTGGGGCTCTCCAGATTCCGAAAAAATTTTTTTTAGATTTTTTGCACAAAAAAAATTTTGTATGGATTTTTCGAAATAATGGTCCGATCGCGCTGAAATTTGGCATGCGGGCATTATTTGGGCCCAAGAGTGATAATCTGAAAAAAAATTTGGAAAAAAATCCAAGATGGCGGCGACCCCGAACAAAAAGTCAAAATCCCAAGTAAGTTAAGCGAGCCCGAAGGGCGAGCTTCAGGCCGGGAGGCCGAAGGCCGACCCCGCGGAGGGCCGAAGGCCCGGAGCTTCACTCCCGGGGCCCATGGGGGTCCCGAACCCCAGTAATTTTGGGCGAGGCCGAAGGCCTCGCTGCAGGAGGGCCGGAACATTACCAGAACCAATATAAATCTATGTTAAGCGAGCCCGAAGGGCGAGCTTCAGGGTGGGAGGCCGAAGGCCGACCTCGCGGAGGGCCGAAGGCCCGGAGCTTCACCCCGAGGGCCCAAGCGCGTCACCTCCAAGTATTTTAAAGCGAGGCCGAAGGCCGAGCTCCGAGCAAATCGTGCTACCAAGCGTTCAACAACCCCAGTATCTTAATAAGCCGAGCCTGAGGGCCGAAGGCCCGATGGCGAGGCGTCAAGCCCGCGAAGGCCGAAGGCCGAGCTCCGCGTAGGGCCGAAGGCCCGGAGCGTCACGATCGAGGTGCTCTCCGCGCGAGCCCGAGGGCCGAAGGCCCGACGGGCGAGCCCACGCGGTGAAACTGCCCTTCCTAACTGTCTTAATAAGCGAACCGGAGGGCCGCAGGCCCGACGGTTTGTTTCGAACAGCAGCGAAGGCCGTAGGCCGAGCTCCGCGTAGGGCCGAAGGCCCGGAGCGTCCCATAGAGGCGCGGTAGCCTGCGAGGCCGGAGGCCGAGCTGCGAGAAAATAAAGCTTTTCTACGTATAATAAAATCTGAGTAACTATATAAGCTGAGCCTGAGGGCCGAAGGCCCGAAGGCAAAGCTTCGTAGCTGCGAAGGCCGAAGGCCGAGCTCCGCGTAGGGCCGAAGGCCCGAAGCGTCCAACACAGGCGCGCCAGCTCGCGAGGCCGAAGGCCGAGCTGCCAGAGTCCAACGCATCCATGCTACTCAATGAAAAAGTGTAACATGAAAACGAATCGGAGGGCCGCAGGCCCGACGATTCGTTTCGACAATCTGCGAAGGCCGAAGGCCGAGCTCCGCGTAGGGCCGAAGGCCCGAAGCGTCCAACATAGGCGCGCCAGCTCGCGAGGCCGAAGGCCAAGCTGCTTGAGTCCAGAACTCCCATGCTACTCAATGAAAAAGTGTAACATGAAAACGAATCGGAGGGCCGCAGGCCCGACGATTCGTTTCGACAATCCGCGAAGGCCGAAGGCCGAGCTCCGCGTAGGGCCGAAGGCCCGAAGCGTCCAATACAGGCGAGCCAGCTCGCGAGGCCGAAGGCCGAGCTGCTTGAGTCCAGAACTCCCATGCTACTTAATGATAAAGTGTGACATGAAAACGAATCGGAGGGCCGCAGGCCCGACGATTCGTTTCGACAATCTGCGAAGGCCCAAGGCCGAGCTCCGCGTAGGGCCGAAGGCCCGAAGCGTCCAATACAGGCGAGCCAGCTCGCGAGGCCGAAGGCCGAGCTGCTTGAGTCCAGAACCCCCATGCTACTCAATGATAAAGTGTAACATGAAAACGAATCGGAGGGCCGCAGGCCCGACGATTCGTTTCGACAATCTGCGAAGGCCGAAGGCCGAGCTCCGCGTAGGGCCGAAGGCCCGAAGCGTCCCTCAGAGGCCTGACAGCTCGCGAGGCCGAAGGCCGAGCTGCAGGAGTCCAGCTCAAAAGCCCAAAAACTGCGATAAAATTAGAAAATAATACAAAATCAATAATAAAAAAATTAAAGAAAATAAAAAAAATATCTCCAATACCCCACCCCTCCAGTCGACAAAAAGAGAGGCCCGCGAGGCCCTTGGGCCTCGCGCACAGAGCAAAAAACTAGTTAATATTATTATAGCTGCATCCCGACTCATTTCATGTATATGGGGTTGTTCTCCCAGAAGGAGGTCTGATGGAGTATAGATTTTGATGTCGTTGTATAGAGGGCGCAGAGGTGTATACCAGAAAAATCTGACATTCCAGGATTTGCTTCCTGGTCAAAAAATGTTTGACGGCCTGGCTAAACGGTGAGACCTAGGTGGGGGGTGCTCGACCAAATGTCATAGGGAACTGCTGACAGTTTTTGAAGCCACAAAAATAAAAAAAAAATAAAAAAAAAATTTTGCACCAAATTTTCAAAATGGTCCTTCGAGCCTGATTTTTTTGTGGGAGAATCTCTGAGGGTCCTCGATTAAAGAAAAAGTGTTTTTGTGATTCTCGGATCCAAGATGGCCGCCGTAGGGCCCGTCAAAGTTTGTATGGGAACTCTTAAACGGGGGGAGATAGGTGGGGGGTGCTCGACCAAATGTCATAGAGGACCCCGAAAGCTGTCAGGTGGGCAAAAAATTTTTTCAAAAAAAATTTTTTTTTTTTTTTTCGAAAATTTTTTTTTCATCCGATCGAGCTGGAAATCGCTGTGCGTGACTTTTGAGCTCTCCAGATTCCGAAAAAATTTTTTTCAGATTTTTTGCACAAAAAAAAATTTGTATGGATTTTTCGAAATAATGGTCCGATCGTGCTGAAATTTGGCATGCGGGCATTATTTGGGCCCAGGAGTGATAATCTGAAAAAAAATTTGGAAAAAAATTCAAGATGGCGGCGACCCCGAACAAAAAGTCAAAATCCCAAGTAAGTTAAGCGAGCCCGAAGGGCGAGCTTCAGGCCGGGAGGCCGAAGGCCGACCCCGCGGAGGGCCGAAGGCCCGGAGCTTCACTCCCGGGGCCCAAGGGGGTCCCCGAGTCCAGTAATTTTGGGCGAGGCCGAAGGCCTCGCTGCAGGAGGGCCGGAACATTACCAGAACCAGTATAAATCTATGTTTAGCGAGCCCGAAGGGCGAGCTTCAGGGTGGGAGGCCGAAGGCCGACCTCGCGGAGGGCCGAAGGCCCGGAGCTTCACCCCGAGGGCCCAAGCGCGTCACCTCCAAGTAATTTAAAGCGAGGCCGAAGGCCGAGCTCCGAGCAAATCGAGCTACCAAGCGTTCAACAACCCCAGTATCTTAATAAGCCGAGCCTGAGGGCCGAAGGCCCGATGGCGAGGCGTCAAGCCCGCGAAGGCCGAAGGCCGAGCTCCGCGTAGGGCCGAAGGCCCGGAGCGTCACGATCGAGGTGCTCTCCGCGCGAGCCCGAGGGCCGAAGGCCCGACGGGCGAGCCCACGCGGTGAAACTGCCCTTTCTAACTGTCTTAATAAGCGAACCGGAGGGCCGCAGGCCCGACGGTTCGCTTCAAACCCCAGCGAAGGCCGCAGGCCGAGCTCCGCGTAGGGCCGAAGGCCCGGAGCGTCGCATAGAGGCGCGGTAGCCTGCGAGGCCGGAGGCCGAGCTGTGAGAAAACAAAGCTTTTCTACGTATAATAAAACCTGTGTAACTATATAAGCTGAGCCGGAGGGCCGAAGGCCCGAAGGCGAAGCTTCGTAGCTGCGAAGGCCGAAGGCCGAGCTCCGCGTAGGGCCGAAGGCCCGAAGCGTCCAACACAGGCGCGCCAGCTCGCGAGGCCGAAGGCCGAGCTGCTTGAGTCCAGAACCCCCATGCTACTCAATGAAAAAGTGTAACTTGAAAACGAATCGGAGGGCCGCAGGCCCGACGATTCGTTTCGACAACCTGCGAAGGCCGATGGCCGAGCTCCGCGTAGGGCCGAAGGCCCGAAGCGTCCAACACAGGCGCGCCAGCTCGCGAGGCCGAAGGCCGAGCTGCAGGAGTCCAAGGCATCCATGCTACTCAATGAAAAAGTGTAACATGAAAACGAATCGGAGGGCCGCAGGCCCGACGATTCGTTTCGACAATCCGCGAAGGCCGAAGGCCGAGCTCCGCGTAGGGCCGAAGGCCCGAAGCGTCCCTCAGAGGCGTGACAGCTCGCGAGGCCGAAGGCCGAGCTGCAGGAGTCCAGCTCACAAGCCCAATTACTGCGACATAAGTAAAATGTAATACAAAAACAATAATAAAAATATAAAAGAAAATAAAAAATATATCTCAAATCCATCCTCCGGCCTCAGTCGACAAAAAGAGAGGCCCGCGAGGCCCTTGGGCCTCGCGCACAGAGCAAAAAACTAGTTTTAATAATATATATAGCTGCATTACCACTCATTTCTGAATGACATGATTGTTCTCCCAGAAGGAGTATTGGTGGGGGTTAGTGTTATATACCGTCGTATAGAGGGCGCGCCGGTGACCTCGGGAAAAATCTGACATTTGAGGATTTGCTTCCTGGTCAAAAAATGTTCGACGGCCCGGCCAAACGGTGAGATCTAGGTGGGAAGTGCTCGACCAAATGTCATAGGGAACTGCTGACAGTTTTTAAAGCCGCAAAAATTTTTGCAAAAAAAAAAAAAAATTTTTGCACCCAAATTTCAAAATGGTCCTTCGAGCCTGATTTTTTGGTGGGAGGACCACTGAGGATCCTAGATTAGAAAAAAAGTTTTTTTGTGATTCTCGAATCCAAGATGGCCGCCGTAGGGCCCGTCAAAGTTTGTATGGGAACTCTTAAACGGGGGGAGATAGGTGGGGGGTGCTCGACCAAATGTCATAGAGGACTCCGAGAGCCATTCGATGGGCAAAAAATTTTTGCCAAAAAAATTTTTTTTTTTTTTCGAAAAATTTTTTTTCATTCGATCAAGCTGGAAATCGCTGTGCTAGACTTTTGGGCTCTCCAGATTCCGAAAAAAATTTTTTCAGATTTTTTGCACAAAAAAAATTTTGTATGGATTTTTCGAAATAATGGTCCGATCGCGCTGAAATTTGGCATGCGGGCATAATTTGGGCCCAGGAATAATAATCTGCAAAAAAATTTGGAAAAAAATCCAAGATGGCGGCGACCCCGAACAAAAAGTCAAAATCCCAAGTAAGTTAAGCGAGCCCGAAGGGCGAGCTTCAGGCCGGGAGGCCGAAGGCCGACCCCGCGGAGGGCCGAAGGCCCGGAGCTTCACTCCCGGGGCCCATGAGGGTCCCGAACCCCAGTAATTTTGGGCGAGGCCGAAGGCCTCGCTGCAGGAGGGCCGGAACATTACCAGAACCAATATAAATCTATGTTAAGCGAGCCCGAAGGGCGAGCTTCAGGGTGGGAGGCCGAAGGCCGACCTCGCGGAGGGCCGAAGGCCCGGAGCTTCGACCCGAGTGCCCAAGCGCGTCACCCCCAAGTAATTTAAAGCGAGGCCGAAGGCCGAGCTTCGAGCAAATCGAGCTACCAAGCGTTCAACAACCCCAGTATCTTAATAAGCCGAGCCTGAGGGCCGAAGGCCCGATGGCGAGGCGTCAAGCCCGCGAAGGCCGAAGGCCGAGCTCCGCGTAGGGCCGAAGGCCCGGAGCGTCACGATCGAGGTGCTCTCCGCGCGAGCCCGAGGGCCGAAGGCCCGACGGGCGAGCCCACGCGGTGAAACTGTCCTTCCTAACTGTCTTAATAAGCGAACCGGAGGGCCGCAGGCCCGACGGTTCGCTTCGAACCCCAGCGAAGGCCGCAGGCCGAGCTCCGCGTAGGGCCGAAGGCCCGGAGCGTCCCGTAGAGGCGCGATAGCCTGCGAGGCCGGAGGCCGAGCTGCGAGAAAACAAAGCTTTTCTACGTATAATAAAATCTGTGTAACTATATAAGCTGAGCCGGAGGGCCGAAGGCCCGAAGGCGAAGCTTCGTAGCCGCGAAGGCCGAAGGCCGAGCTCCGCGTAGGGCCGAAGGCCCGAAGCGTCCAATACAGGCGAGCCAGCTCGCGAGGCCGAAGGCCGAGCTGCTTGAGTCCAGAACTCCCATGCTACTCAATGAAAAAGTGTAACATGAAAACGAATCGGAGGGCCGCAGGCCCGACGATTCATTTCGACAATCTGCGAAGGCCGAAGGCCGAGCTCCGCGTAGGGCCGAAGGCCCGAAGCGTCCAACACAGGCGCGCCAGCTCGCGAGGCCGAAGGCCGAGCTGCCAGAGTCCAACGCACCCATGCTACTCAATGAAAAAGTGTAACATGAAAACGAATCGGAGGGCCGTAGGCCCGACGATTCGTTTCGACAACCTGCGAAGGCCGAAGGCCGAGCTCCGCGTAGGGCCGAAGGCCCGAAGCGTCCAACACAGGCGAGCCAGCTCGCGAGGCCGAAGGCCGAGCTGCTTGAGTCCAGAACTCCCATGCTACTCAATGAAAAAGTGTAACATGAAAACGAATCGGAGGGCCGCAGGCCCGACGATTCGTTTCGACAATCTGCGAAGGCCGAAGGCCGAGCTCCGCGTAGGGCCGAAGGCCCGAAGCGTCCAACACAGGCGCGCCAGCTCGCGAGGCCGAAGGCCGAGCTGCAGGAGTCCAACGCATCCATGCTACTCAATGAAAAAGTGTAACATGAAAACGAATCGGAGGGCCGCAGGCCCGACGATTCGTTTCGACAATCTGCGAAGGCCGAAGGCCGAGCTCCGCGTAGGGCCGAAGGCCCGAAGCGTCCCTCAGAGGCCTGACAGCTCGCGAGGCCGAAGGCCGAGCTGCAGGAGTCCAGCTCAAAAGCCCAAAAACTGCGATAAAAGTAGAAAATAATACAAAAACAATAATAAAAAAATTAAAGAAAATAAAAAATAAATCTCGAGTCCTCCACTCGTCCAGTCGACAAAAAGAGAGGCCCGCGAGGCCCTTGGGCCTCGCGCACAGAGCAAAAAACTAGTTAATAATATATATAGCTGCATCCCGACTGATTCATGTGTATAGTTAATCTCCGGGAAGGAGGTATGGTGGGATGTAGTTTCATATACCAACATATAGAGGGCGCTCTGGTGACCTCAGGAAAAATCTGACATTTGAGGATTTGCTTCCTGGTCAAAAAATGTTCGACGGCCCGGCCAAACGGTGAGACCTAGGTAGGAAGTGCTCGACCAAATGTCATAGGGAACTGCTGACAGTTTTTAAAGCCGCAAAAATTTTTGCAAAAAAAAAAAAAAATTTTTTGCACCCAAATTTCAAAATGGTCCTTCGAGCCTGATTTTTTGGTGGGAGGACCACTGAGGGTCCTAGATTAGAAAAAAAGTTTTTTTGTGATTCTCAAATCCAAGATGGCCGCCGTAGGGCCCGTCAAAGTTTGTATGGGAACTCTTAAACGGGGGGAGATAGGTGGAGGGTGCTCGACCAAATGTCATAGAGGACCCCGAGAGCTGTCAGGTGGGCAAAAAATTTTTGCAAAAAAAATTTTTTTTTTTTTTTCGAAAAAATTTTTTTCATCCGATCAAGCTGGAAATCGCTAAGCGTGACTTTTGGGCTCTCCAGATTCCGAAAAAAAATTTTTCAGATTTTTTGCACAAAAAAAATTTTGAATGGATTTTTCGAAATAATGGTCCGATCGCGCTGAAATTTGGCATGCGGGCATTATTTGGGCCCAGGAGTGATAATCTGAAAAAAAATTTGGAAAAAAATCCAAGATGGCGGCGACCCCGAACAAAAAGTCAAAATCCCAAGTAAGTTAAGCGAGCCCGAAGGGCGAGCTTCAGGCCGGGAGGCCGAAGGCCGACCCCGCGGAGGGCCGAAGGCCCGGAGCTTCACTCCCGGGGCCCAAGAGGGTCCCCGACCCCAGTAATTTTGGGCGAGGCCGAAGGCCTCGCTGCAGGAGGGCCGGAACATTACCAGAAACAATATAAATCTATGTTAAGCGAGCCCGAAGGGCGAGCTTCAGGGTGGGAGGCCGAAGGCCGACCTTGCGGAGGGCCGAAGGCCCGGAGCTTCGACCCGAGTACCCAAGCGCGTCACCCCCAAGTAATTTAAAGCGAGGCCGAAGGCCGAGCTCCGAGCAAATCGAGCTACCAAGCGTTCAACAACCCCAGTATCTTAATAAGCCGAGCCTGAGGGCCGAAGGCCCGATGGCGAGGCGTCAAACCCGCGAAGGCCGAAGGCCGAGCTCCGCGTAGGGCCGAAGGCCCGGAGCGTCACGATCGAGGTGCTCTCCGCGCGAGCCCGAGGGCCGAAGGCCCGACGGGCGAGCCCACGCGGTGAAACTGCCCTTCCTAACTGTCTTAATAAGCGAACCGGAGGGCCGCAGGCCCGACGGTTCGCTTCGAACCCCAGCGAAGGCCGCAGGCCGAGCTCCGCGTAGGGCCGAAGGCCCGGAGCGTCCCATAGAGGCGCGATAGCCTGCGAGGCCGGAGGCCGAGCTGCGAGAAAACAAAGCTTTTCTGCGTATAATAAAATCTGTGTAACTATACAAGCTGAGCCGGAGGGCCGAAGGCCCGAAGGCGAAGCTTCGTAGCCGCGAAGGCCGAAGGCCGAGCTCCGCGTAGGGCCGAAGGCCCGAAGCGTCCCTCAGAGGCCCGACAGCTCGCGAGGCCGAAGGCCGAGCTGCCAGAGTCCAGTGCTCCCATGCTACGCAATGAAAAAGTGTAACTTAAAAACGAATCGGAGGGCCGCAGGCCCGACGATTCGTTTCGACAGTCTGCGAAGGCCGAAGGCCGAGCTCCGCGTAGGGCCGAAGGCCCGAAGCGTCCAACACAGGCGCGCTAGCTCGCGAGGCCGAAGGCCGAGCTGCAGGAGTCCAACGCATCCATGCTACTCAATGAAAAAGTGTAACATGAAAACGAATCGGAGGGCCGCAGGCCCGACGATTTGTTTCGATAACTTGCGAAGGCCGAAGGCCGAGCTCCGCGTAGGGCCGAAGGCCCGAAGCGTCCAACATAAGCGCGCCAGCTTGCGAGGCCGAAGGCCGAGCTGCCAGAGTCCAGAACTCCCATGTTACTCAATGATAAAGTGTAACATGAAAACGAATCGGAGGGCCGCAGGCCCGACGATTCGTTTCGACAATCGGCGAAGGCCGAAGGCCGAACTCCGCGTAGGGCCGAAGGCCCGAAGCGTCCCTCAGAGGCGTGACAGCTCGCGAGGCCGAAGGCCGAGCTGCAGGAGTCCAAGGCATCCATGCTACTCAATGAAAAAGTGTAACATGAAAACGAATCGGAGGGCCGCAGGCCCGACGATTCGTTTCGACAATCTGCGAAGGCCGAAGGCCGAGACCCGCGTAGGGCCGAAGGCCCGAAGCGTCCCTCAGAGGCCTGACAGCTCGCGAGGCCGAAGGCCGAGCTGCAAGAGTCCAGCTCAAAAGCCCAAAAACTGCGATAAAATTAGAAAATAATACAAAATCAATAATAAAAAAATTAAAGAAAATAAAAAAAATATCTCCAATACCCCACCCCTCCAGTCGACAAAAAGAGAGGCCCGCGAGGCCCTTGGGCCTCGCGCACAGAGCAAAAAACTAGTTAATAATATATATAGCTGCATCCCGACTGATTTCATGTGTATAGTTAATCTCTGGGAAGGAGGTGTGGTGGGGTATAGTGTTATATACCGCCGTATAGAGGGCGCTCTGGTGACCCCGGGAAAAATCTGACATTTCAGGATTTGCTCCCTGGTCGAAAAATGTTTGACGGCCTGGCTAAACGGTGAGACCTAGGTGGGGGGTGCTTGACCAAATGTCATAGGGAACTGCTGACAGTTTTTAAAGACGCAAAAATTTTTCCAAAAAAAAAAAAAAAATTTTGCACTCAAATTTCAAAATGGTCCTTCGAGCCGGATTTTTTTGTGGGAGAATCTCTGATGGTCCTCGATTAAAGAAAAAGTGTTTTTGTGATTCTCGGATCCAAGATGGCCGCCGTAGGGCCCGTCAAAGTTTGTATGGGAACTCTTAAACGGGGGGAGATAGGTGAGGGGTGCTCGACCAAATGTCATAGAGGACCCCGAGAGCTGTCAGGTGGGCAAAAAATTTTTCCAAAAAAATTTTTTTTTTTTTTTTCGAAAAATTTTTTTTCATTTGATCGAGCTGGAAATCGCTGTGCGTGACTTTTGGGCTCTCCAGATTCCGAAAAAATTTTTTTCAGATTTTTTGCACAAAAAAAATTTTGTATGGATTTTTCGAAATAATGGTCCGATCGCGCTGAAATTTGGCATGCGGGCATTATTTTTGGGCCCAGGAATAATAATCTGAAAAAAAAATTTGAAAAAAATCCAAGATGGCGGCGACCCCGAACAAAAAGTCAAAATCCCAAGTAAGTTAAGCGAGCCCGAAGGGCGAGCTTCAGGCCGGGAGGCCGAAGGCCGACCCCGCGGAGGGCCGAAGGCCCGGAGCTTCAATCCCGGGGCCCATGGGGGTCCCGAACCCCAGTAGTTTTGGGCGAGGCCGAAGGCCTCGCTGCAGGAGGGCCGGAACATTACCAGAACCAATATAAATCTATGTTAAGCGAGCCCGAAGGGCGAGCTTCAGGGTGGGAGGCCGAAGGCCGACCTCGCGGAGGGCCGAAGGCCCGGAGCTTCACGCCGAGGGCCCAAGCTCGTCACCTCCAAGTAATTTAAAGCGAGGCCGAAGGCCGAGCTCCGAGCAAATCGAGCTACCAAGCGTTCAACAACCCCAGTATCTTAATAAGCCGAGCCTGAGGGCCGAAGGCCCGATGGCGAGGCGTCAAGCCCGCGAAGGCCGAAGGCCGAGCTCCGCGTAGGGCCGAAGGCCCGGAGCGTCACGATCGAGGTGCTCTCCGCGCGAGCCCGAGGGCCGAAGGCCCGACGGGCGAGCCCACGCGGTGAAACTGCCCTTCCTAACTGTCTTAATAAGCGAACCGGAGGGCCGCAGGCCCGACGGTTCGCATCGAACCCCAGCGAAGGCCGTAGGCCGAGCTCCGCGTAGGGCCGAAGGCCCGGAGCGTCCCATAGGGGCGCGGTAGCCTGCGAGGCCGGAGGCCGAGCTGCGAGAAAGTAAAGCTTTTCTACGTATAATAAAATCTGAGTAACTATATGAGCTGAGCCTGAGGGCCGAAGGCCCGAAGGCGAAGCTTCGTAGCCGCGAAGGCCAAAGGCCGAGCTCCGCGTAGGGCCGAAGGCCCGAAGCGTCCAACACAGGCGCGCCAGCTCGCGAGGCCGAAGGCCGAGCTGCCAGAGTCCAGTGCTCCCATGCCACGCAATGAAAAAGTGTAACATGTAAACGAATCGGAGGGCCGCAGGCCCGACGATTCGTTTCGACAATCTGCGAAGGCCGAAGGCCGAGCTCCGCGTAGGGCCGAAGGCCCGAAGCGTCCCTCAGAGGCGTGACAGCTCGCGAGGCCGAAGGCCGAGCTGCAGGACTCCAAGGCATCCATGCTACTCAATGAAAAGAGTGTAACATGAAAACGAATCGGAGGGCCGCAGGCCCGACGATTCGTTTCGACAACCTGCGAAGGCCGAAGGCCGAGCTCCGCGTAGGGCCGAAGGCCCGAAGCGTCCAACACAGGCGCGCCAGCTCGCGAGGCCGAAGGCCGAGCTGCTTGAGTCCAGAACCCCCATGCTACTCAATGAAAAAGTGTAACATGAAAACGAATCGGAGGGCCGCAGGCCCGACGATTCGTTTCGACAATCTGCGAAGGCCGAAGGCCGAGCTCCGCGTAGGGCCGAAGGCCCGAAGCGTCCCTCAGAGGCGTGACAGCTCGCGAGGCCGAAGGCCGAGCTGCAGGAGTCCAAGGCATCCATGCTACTCAATGAAAAAGTGTAACATGAAAACGAATCGGAGGGCCGCAGGCCCGACGATTCGTTTCGACAATCTGCGAAGGCCGAAGGCCGAGCTCCGCGTAGGGCCGAAGGCCCGAAGCGTCCCTCAGAGGCGTGACAGCTCGCGAGGCCGAAGGCCGAGCTGCAGGAGTCCAAGGCATCCATGCTACTCAATGAAAAAGTGTAACATGAAAACGAATCGGAGGGCCGCAGGCCCGACGATTCGTTTCGACAATCTGCGAAGGCCGAAGGCCGAGCTCCGCGTAGGGCCGAAGGCCCGAAGCGTCCCTCAGAGGCCTGACAGCTCGCGAGGCCGAAGGCTGAGCTGCAGGAGTCCAGCTCAAAAGCCCAAAAACTGCGATAAAATTAGAAAATATTACAAAATCAATAATAAAAAAATTAAAGAAAATAAAAAATATATCTCCAATACGCCACCCCTCCAGTCGACAAAAAGAGAGGCCCGCGAGGCCCTTGGGCCTCGCGCACAGAGCAAAAAACTAGTTAATATTATATATAGCTGCATCCCGACTGATTTCATGTGTATAGTTAATCTCCGGGAAGGAGGTATGGTGGGATGTAGTTTCATATACCAACATATAGAGGGCGCTCTGGTGACCTAGGGAAAAATCTGACATTTCAGGATTTGCTCCCTGGTCAAAAAATGTTCGACGGCCTGGCTCAACGGTGAAAGTTAGACGGAGAGTGCTCGACCAAATGTCATAGGGAACTGCTGACAGTTTTTGGAGCCGCAAAAATTTTTGCGAAAAAAAAAAAAAAATTTTGCACCAAATTTTCAAAATGGTCCTTCGAGCCGGATTTTTTGTTGGTAGAATCTCTGAGGGACCTAGATTAAAGAACAAGTGTTTTTGTGATTCTCGGATCCAAGATGGCCGCCGTAGGGCCCGTCAAAGTTTGTATGGGAACTCTTAAACGGGGGGAGATAGGTGGGGGGTGCTCGACCAAATGTCATAGAGGACCCCGAGAGCTGTCAGGTGGGCAAAAAAATTTTTGCAAAAAAATTTTTTTTTTTTTTTTCGAAAAATTTTTTTTTATCCGATCGAGCTGGAAATCGCTGTGCGTGTATTTTTGGCTCTCCAGATTCCGAAAAAAATTTTTTCAGATTTTTTGCACAAAAAAAATTTTGTATGGATTTTTCGAAATAATGGTCCGGTTGCGCTGAAATTTGGCATGCGGGCATTATTTGGGCCCAGGAATAATAATCTGAAAAAAAATTTTGAAAAAAATCCAAGATGGCGGCGACCCCGAACAAAAAGTCAAAATCCCAAGTAAGTTAAGCGAGCCCGAAGGGCGAGCTTCAGGCCGGGAGGCCGAAGGCCGACCCCGCGGAGGGCCGAAGGCCCGGATCTTCACTCCCGGGGCCCATGGGGGTCCCGAACCCCAGTAATTTTGGGCGAGGCCGAAGGCCTCGCTGCAGGAGGGCCGGAACATTACCAGAACCAATATAAATCTATGTTAAGCGAGCCCGAAGGGCGAGCTTCAGGGTGGGAGGCCGAAGGCCGACCTCGCGGAGGGCCGAAGGCCCGGAGCTTCACCCCGAGGGCCCAAGCGCGTCACCTCCAAGTATTTTAAAGCGAGGCCGAAGGCCGAGCTCCGAGCAAATCGAGCTACCAAGCGTTCAACAACCCCAGTATCTTAATAAGCCGAGCCTGAGGGCCGAAGGCCCGATGGCGAGGCGTCAAGCCCGCGAAGGCCGAAGGCCGAGCTCCGCGTAGGGCCGAAGGCCCGGAGCGTCACGATCGAGGTGCTCTCCGCGCGAGCCCGAGGGCCGAAGGCCCGACGGGCGAGCCCACGCGGTGAAACTGCCCTTCCTAACTGTCTTAATAAGCGAACCGGAGGGCCGCAGGCCCGACGGTTCGCTTCGAACCCCAGCGAAGGCCGCAGGCCGAGCTCCGCGTAGGGCCGAAGGCCCGGAGCGTCCCATAGAGGCGCGGTAGCCTGCGAGGCCGGAGGCCGAGCTGCGAGAAAATAAAGCTTTTCTACGTATAATAAAATCTGAGTAACTATATAAGCTGAGCCTGAGGGCCGAAGGCCCGAAGGCAAAGCTTCGTAGCCGCGAAGGCCGAAGGCCGAGCTCCGCGTAGGGCCGAAGGCCCGAAGCGTCCAACACAGGCGCGCCAGCTCGCGAGGCCGAAGGCCGAGCTGCCAGAGTCCAACGCATCCATGCTACTCAATGAAAAAGTGTAACATGAAAACGAATCGGAGGGCCGCAGGCCCGACGATTCGTTTCGACAATCTGCGAAGGCCGAAGGCCGAGCTCCGCGTAGGGCCGAAGGCCCGAAGCGTCCCTCAGAGGCGTGACAGCTCGCGAGGCCGAAGGCCGAGCTGCAGGAGTCCAGCTCAAAAGCCCAAAAACTGCGATAAAATTAGAAAATAATACAAAATCAATAATAAAAAAATTAAAGAAAATAAAAAAAAAATCTCCAAAACCCCACCCCTCCAGTCGACAAAAAGAGAGGCCCGCGAGGCCCTTGGGCCTCGCGCACAGAGCAAAAAACTAGTTAATATTATATATAGCTGCATCCCGACTGATTTCATGTGTATAGTTAATCTCCGGGAAGGAGGTATGGTGGGATGTAGTTTCATATACCAACATATAGAGGGCGCTCTGGTGACCTCAGGAAAAATCTGACATTTGAGGATTTGCTTCCTGGTCAAAAAATGTTCGACGGCCCGGCCAAACGGTGAGACCTAGGTGGGAAGTGCTCGACCAAATGTCATAGGGAACTGCTGACAGTTTTTAAAGCCGCAAAAATTTTTGCAAAAAAAAATTTTTTTTTTTTTTCGAAAAACTTTTTTTTATCCGATCGAGCTGGAAATCGCTGTGCGTGACTTTTGGGCTCTCCAGATTCCAAAAAAAATTTTTTCAGATTTTTTGCACAAAAAAAATTTTGTATGGATTTTTCGAAATAATGGTCCTATCGCGCTGAAATTTAGCATGCGGGCATTATTTGGGCCCAGGAGTAATAATCTGAAAGAAAATTTGGAAAAAAATCCAAGATGGCGGCGACCCCGAACAAAAAGTCAAAATCCCAAGTAAGTTAAGCGAGCCCGAAGGGCGAGCTTCAGGCTGGGAGGCCGAAGGCCGACCCCGCGGAGGGCCGAAGGCCCGGAGCCTCACTCCCGGGGCCCATGGGGGTTCCGAACCCCAGTAATTTTGGGCGAGGCCGAAGGCCTCGCTGCAGGAGGGCCGGAACATTACCAGAACCAATATAAATCTATGTTAAGCGAGCCCGAAGGGCGAGCTTCAGGGTGGGAGGCCGAAGGCCGACCTCGCGGAGGGCCGAAGGCCCGGAGCTTCACCCCGAGGGCCCAAGCGCGTCACCTCCAAGTAATTTAAAGCGAGGCCGAAGGCCGAGCTCCGAGCAAATCGAGCTACCAAGCTTTCAACAACCCCAGTATCTTAATAAGCCGAGCCTGAGGGCCGAAGGCCCGATGGCGAGGCGTCAAGCCCGCGAAGGCCGAAGGCCGAGCTCCGCGTAGGGCCGAAGGCCTGGAGCGTCACGATCGAGGTGCTCTCCGCGCGAGCCCGAGGGCCGAAGGCCCGACGGGCGAGCCCACGCGGTGAGACTGCCCTTCCTAACTGTCTTAATAAGCGAACCGGAGGGCCGCAGGCCCGACGGTTCGCTTCGAACCCCAGCGAAGGCCGTAGGCCGAGCTCCGCGTAGGGCCGAAGGCCCGGAGCGTCCCATAGAGGCACGGTAGTCTGCGAGGCCGGAGGCCGAGCTGCGAGAAAATAAAGCTTTTCTACGTATAATAAAATCTGAGTAACTATATAAGCTGAGCCTGAGGGCCGAAGGCCCGAAGGCGAAGCTTCGTAGCTGCGAAGGCCGAAGGCCGAGCTCCGCGTAGGGCCGAAGGCCCGAAGCGTCCAACATAGGCGCGCCAGCTCGCGAGGCCGAAGGCCGAGCTTCCAGAGTCTAGGGCCGCCATGCTATGCAATGAAAAAGTGTAACATGAAAACGAATCGGAGGGCCGCAGGCCCGACGATTCGTTTCGACAATCTGCGAAGGCCGAAGGCCGAGCTCCGCGTAGGGCCGAAGGCCCGAAGCGTCCAACACAGGCGCGCCAGCTCGCGAGGCCGAAGGCCGAGCTGCAGGAGTCCAACGCATCCATGCTACTCAATGAAAAAGTGTAACATGAAAACGAATCGGAGGGCCGCAGGCCCGACGATTCGTTTCGACAATCTGCGAAGGCCGAAGGCCGAGCTCCGCGTAGGGCCGAAGGCCCGAAGCGTCCCTCAGAGGCCTGACAGCTCGCGAGGCCGAAGGCCGAGCTGCAGGAGTCCAGCTCAAAAGCCCAAAACTGCAACATAATTAAAAAATAATACAAAAACAATAATAAAAAAATTAAAGAAAATAAAAAATAAATCTCGAGTCCTCCACCCCACCAGTCGACAAAAAGAGAGGCCCGCGAGGCCCTTGGGCCTCGCGCACAGAGCAAAAAACTAGTTAATATTATTATAGCTGCATCCCGACTCATTTCCCATATAGATGTTTTATTTCTTAACGGTGAAGAAAATGCTAAAAAATTTTTGTGATTTGTATAGAGGAGCAAATTTGTAGATCCAGAAAAATATGGATTTTGGTCTACCGTCTCCTGGTCAAAAAATGTTGAACGGCCTGGCCAAACGGTGAGACCTAGGTGGTGGGTGCTCGACCAAATGTCATAGGGAACTGCTGACAGTTTTTGAAGCCGCAAAAATTTTTGCAAAAAAAAAAAAAAAATTTTTGCACCAAATTTTCAAAATGGTCCTTCGAGCCGGATTTTTTTGTGGTAGAATCTCTGAGGGACCTAGATTAAAGAAAAAGTGTTTCTGTGATTCTCGGATCCAAGATGGCCGCCGTAGGGCCCATCAAAGTTTGTATGGGAACTCTTAAACGGGGGGAGATAGATGGGGGGTGCTCGACCAAATGTCATATAGGACCCCGAGAGCTGTCAGGTGGGCAAAAAATTTTTGCAAAAAAATTTTTTTTTTTTTTTCGAAAAATTTTTTTTCATCCGATCGAGCTGGAAATCGCTGAGCGTGACTATTGGGCTCTCCAGATTCCGAAAAAAATTTTTTCAGATTTTTTGCACAAAAAAAATTTTGTATGGATTTTTCGAAATAATGGTCCGATCGCGCTGAAATTTAGCAGGCGGGCATTATTTGGGCCCAGGAAAAATAATCTGAAAAAAAATTTTGAAAAAAATCCAAGATGGCGGCGACCCCGAACAAAAAGTCAAAATCCCGAGTAAGTTAAGCGAGCCCGAAGGGCGAGCTTCAGGCCGGGAGGCCGAAGGCCGACCCCGCGGAGGGCCGAAGGCCCGGAGCTTCACTCCCGGGGCCCGAGGGGGTCCCACACCCCAGTAATTTTGGGCGAGGCCGAAGGCCTCGCTGCAGGAGGGCCGGAACATTACCAGAACCAATATAAATCTATGTTAAGCGAGCCCGAAGGGCGAGCTTCAGGGTGGGAGGCCGAAGGCCGACCTTGCGGAGGGCCGAAGGCCCGGAGCTTCACCCCGAGGGCCCAAGCGCGTCACCTCCAAGTAATTTAAAGCGAGGCCGAAGGCCGAGCTCCGAGCAAATCGAGCTACCAAGCGTTCAACAACCCCAGTTTCTTAATAAGCCGAGCCTGAGGGCCGAAGGCCCGATGGCGAGGCGTCAAGCCCGCGAAGGCCGAAGGCCGAGCTCCGCGTAGGGCCGAAGGCCCGGAGCGTCACGATTGAGGTGCTCTCCGCGCGAGCCCGAGGGCCGAAGGCCCGACGGGCGAGCCCACGCGGTGAAACTGCCCTTCCTAACTGTGTTAATAAGCGAACCGGAGGGCCGCAGGCCCGACGGTTCGCTTTGAACCCCAGCGAAGGCCGCAGGCCGAGCTCCGCGTAGGGCCGAAGGCCCGAAGCGTCCAACACAGGCGCACCAGCTAGCGAGGCCGAAGGCCGAGCTGCCAGAGTCCAGTGCTCCCATGCTACTCAATGAAAAAGTGTAACATGAAAACGAATCGGAGGGCCGCAGGCCCGACGATTCGATTCGATAAATAGCGACGGCCGAAGGCCGAGCTCCGCGTAGGGCCGAAGGCCCGGAGCGTCCAACACAGGCGCGCCAGCTCGCGAGGCCGAAGGCCGAGCTGCCAGAGTCCAGGGCCCCCATGCTATGCAATGAAAAAGTGTAACATGAAAACGGATCGGAGGGCCGCAGGCCCGACGATTCGTTTCGACAATCTGCGAAGGCCGAAGGCCGAGCTCCGCGTAGGGCCGAAGGCCCGAAGCGTCCAACACAGGCGCGGCAGCTCGCGAGGCCGAAGGCCGAGCTGCAGGAGTCCAACGCATCCATGCTACTCAATGAAAAAGTGTAACATGGAAACGAATCGGAGGGCCGCAGGCCCGACGATTCGTTTCGACAATCTGCGAAGGCCGAAGGCCGAGCTCCGCGTAGGGCCGAAGGCCCGAAGCGTCCAACACAGGCGCGCCAGCTCGCGAGGCCGAAGGCCGAGCTGCATGAGTCCAACGCATCCATGCTACTCAATGAAAAAGTGTAACATGAAAACGAATCGGAGGGCCGCAGGCCCGACGATTCGTTTCGACAATCTGCGAAGGTCGAAGGCCGAGCTCCGCGTAGGGCCGAAGGCCCGAAGCGTCCCTCAGAGGCCTGACAGCTCGCGAGGCCGAAGGCCGAGCTGCAGGAGTCCAACGCATCCATGCTACTCAATGAAAAATGTAACTTGAAAACGAATCGGAGGGCCGCAGGCCCGACGATTCGTTTCGATAACCTGCGAAGGCCGAAGGCCGAGCTCCGCGTAGGGCCGAAGGCCCGAAGCGTCCAACACAGGCGCGCTAGCTCGCGAGGCCGAAGGCCGAGCTGCATGAGTCCAGAACCCCCATGCTACTCAATGAAAAAGTGTAATATGAAAACGAATCGGAGGGCCGCAGGCCCGACGATTCGTTTCGACAATCCGCGAAGGCCGCAGGCCGAGCTCCGCGTAGGGCCGAAGGCCCGAAGCGTCCCTCCGAGGCGTGACAGCTCGCGAGGCCGAAGGCCGAGCTGCAGGAGTCCAGCTCAAAAGCCCTATTACTGCGACAAAAGTAAAAATTAATACAAAAACAATAATAAAAAAATTAAAGAAAATCAAAAATAAATCTCCAGTCCTCCACTCGTCCAGCCGACAAAAAGAGAGGCCCGCGAGGCCCTTGGGCCTGGCGCACAGAGCAAAAAACTAGTTCATACATTATAATTATACGAAAATGGCATGAAAGTCGGCACGGGTTACGGTGACAGGAATGAACTGAAATTTAGTTTCAGAGTGCTTTGAGGTAAAAGAAACCAATTTAGGTGGTATGCGTTATTCATTTCTAAAATTCGTAAAATATGGGACACCCTAACGGGTAGGTACAGTCGACGTTAATACATATCATTACAGTTTAGGAGACAAAAATATATTTACACGATCTTAATGTCAGGGCAATAAAGTCGTGTAAATATATTTTTGGCACCTAAACCGTAATGATATCTTTGATGTCGACTATGGGTTGAGTGTAACCAATTAAAACTCTAGGCTACTCTAGAATGTAAAAAAATGATAATGATAAGTTATCAAAACGCAATTAGTGAAGGTGTCGCAAATCTAATTTGAATAATCTTATCTCGTTTGCATACAATGTCGTAATCACGTGTGAATTGCTCTGTTTACCCAAACTTAGTATTAGTGTGTGGGAAACGGAACCATAAAGCACTGGTCTCACCGCGAGCTACTAAGCTATGAACTATCGGCTATAAACACGAACAAAAGATACGCACTCCCACATAAAAAACAGAGACACGGCGATACTCGGCCGGCTGTGATAGCTGATAGCTGGGCGAGTATCACCGTGTCTCTTTTATTTACACGGGAGTGCGTATCTTTTGTTCGTGTTTATAGCCGATAGTTCATAGCTTAGTAGCTCGCGGTGAGACCAGTGCCTAAATATGCCAACTGTCTTAATCCCTTTTGAAAATCACATTTGTCAGCCTCCATAGATAGTACCCTGCCTACGAAGCTGGAGGTTCCGGGTTCGAATCACTGCGAGGGCATCATTTGTGTATTTATTTATCACAATTATTATTTTGTTTCTTGGTAGTGGCTGTCGTGCGATACAGGAAATGCCGCCAGCACTCTCGGTACAATGCCACAAGGGCCAATCTTAGATAATATATAATTTTGGTTTGTTCGATTGTATTTATGTATGTGTACCTATCTCGGGTGGCGGCCACTTACCGGAAGGCGCAGCGTGGGTAGG
Organism: Thaumatotibia leucotreta; assembly: GCA_025490895.1. Classification (NCBI taxonomy): domain Eukaryota; kingdom Metazoa; phylum Arthropoda; class Insecta; order Lepidoptera; family Tortricidae; genus Thaumatotibia; species Thaumatotibia leucotreta. The sequence goes on from JALPQI010007440.1 coordinate 29,783, forward strand.
CCCCCCACAAGTTGGACTGGTGACCTGGTGAAGGTCGCAGGAGTCCGCTGGATGCGAGTGGCACAGGACCGGTCATTGTGGCAATCTTTGAGGGAGGCTTATGTTCAGCAGTGGATGTCTTTCGGCTGATACGATGATGATGATGATGATGTGTACATTGCTAATTTCTAGTACCAGTAGGTACCAATGGTGACTGAGTTAAGCAGCGGACAAACGTGGCGAAACTTTAAGGGTTTCTAGTTTATTTGTACGGAACCCTAAACATGGCTAAACGGTAAGGGTTCCTAGTTTACTACGAAACCATAATAAGGGCAATCGCTAGAGCATTTGCGTTAGGTACAGAAGTAATATGTTGTGTAATTACGACTGCTTTTGTTGATTCTTCTGTTTAATCTGATACTATTGTTGTATGAGACATACTATTGTTGTATGTTGTAGGAGTGCGGGTGCAATCCCTGTAATAATCAGCTCTAATGGGGCTCAACGTTATCTCGATCGTGTTACGTTTATCTTGACGTGCTAATGTAGTACTTATTCAGATCGAAATATAAATATTATTATGCTTTTACTGATAATTTATTGTATCTACAAAATAAAATTTTCCACTATGTGTTCAGTAGGTAAACACGTAAATATCATGGAGCAATCATTGAATCAGCCTGCAATGGGACAGCCTCCGTAGTCCAGTTGGTAATAACCCTGCCTACAAAGCTGGAGGTTCCGGGTTCAAACTCCGGCAAGGGCATTTATTTGTATAATTATCACTACACATACTATAAAACTAAGTCGCTGTCTGACCGTATGCTTAAATCTAAACTACTCAACCGATTTCGAAGCTTTTTTTTTTAAATAGAGTAATTCAAGAGGAACGTTTTATTACCAGTCACTGTACCCGTGCGGCGCCGGGGCGGGTCGTTAGTAATAAATATTTGTTCCTTGGTAATGGTTATTTTCTACATATTTCCGCACATCCTTACGGCCCGGCCACGACATCGGTCTAAGGCGACCGGCTTAGCGGAAAACGTATGGTGCTCCCTCTCGTACCCATATCGGCATCCCGCTCCCACTCATGGATTCGCTCGCCGCTGGTCGCCTTAGACCAATGTCGTGGCCGGGGCATTAGATTCACAACACAAACCTTAATTGTGCTTACCACGAAAGTAGTTTGACAAAATAGGGTGTGATAATTTGTGTAAAGGTGCGTTCAAAACAAAAGAGCATTCGCTATTCTAACCCCCCACTCTACGAAATTCGATCGTTACACAAAACGTGATTGGTTTATTTTCTAGAACGGAGGATAGAACAGCGAATGCTCTTTTGGTTTGAACGCACCTTAAGATCGCCTCATGACATTTACATATTTATAAATATTATGCCAGCATTAACGACGTCATCCGAAGGGCCCTTGTCACTGCCAAGGTACCAGCAGTCCTTGAGCCCAACGGGCTGGTTAGGGGCGACGGCAAAAGGCCCGATGGGATGACGTTGTTGCCTTGGAGGTCGGCCCCTTGTCTGGGATGCTACATGTGTAGATACCCTGGCGCAGTCCCATATTCCTAGCACAAGAATTAGAGCTAGTGCGGCGGCATCTTTGGCTGAAGACCTCAAGCGTCGCAAATATGCTGCTCTCGGTAGCAGCTACATCTTTGCGGCGTTTCGGGTTGAACCTTTGGGGCAGTGGGCGTCGCCTCCATAAGGACTTTTCCAAGCGCCTTATATAGAGCTGTCGGGTGACCAGAGGGCTGGCCAGTATTTCGCACAGACTCAGCATAGCAGTCCAGCGCGGCAATGCGGCCAGTATACGAGTATATATAATTAGGTATTTAATAAAACAAAAAACCGATCTGTTCCAAAACTCATCTCAGCAATAATATCAGCTTATTGTTACAGAGAAATCAACTAATAATCCTATTCCCTTGCAAGATAAAGTGAGCAAACTCAGCTAGTCTGTCACTCACGCTCACTGAGTACCTAACAAGCTACCCCCCCCCCCATCTATCTATCAGTTATTTCCACTTCCACCAATAAGTTCAGCCGAGCGGAAGCGACATCTACCGCTTCGCTAGATGCCTATTAAGGTGCATTCAGACTAAACGAGCATTCGCTATTCTTTCCCCCACTCTACGAAATCAACGAATCACGTTTTGTGTAACGAGTGGTAACGATCGAATTTCGTAGAGTGGGGGGATAGAATAGCGAATGCTCGCTTGGAATGCACCTTTAGCTAGTTGTTCCATGTAATTCCAATTTATTCCGTGAAACAAACCTAAAAACTAACGTTATTTTATAATCACGCATTCACGACGCACTTGACGCTTCTTCTAGTATTTTCTATGAAAAAAAACCCTTCCTATGAATTGACCGCGAGTGTACTTATTGAAACTTTGACGGACGAAATAAATAATGTATTTACAATCCTAAGGTGCGCTTCAGCCTACTTGGTAGAGACCACACATACCGACCTGGTACCGGGTTCGAATCCTGACGAGGGTATTTATACGTAGGTTTAACACAATAGTAGATTACATGCCAAGGCCGTTTAAGTGGGAAATCTCTCGGAAGACGTGTAATTGTAAGCAGAGGTGAAGCCGAGGCCGACAAACATGAGATCCTAGGCTTTTCCATTTAGCGGCCGAGTTGTGTATACAATTTTCCTGCTCAACGGAGCCGCGGCAGGTAGCAATTTAGTTTAGCGCAGCGGCCAATAATGTGCAGTTGCCGGCCGGAGGGCAGAAAATATGTGTTCCTTGGTCATGGTTGTTTTCTATGTATTTAAGAATATGTTTCTATATTTTATATATATCGTCGCTTAGTACATAAGTGCATCATATTTATTTTAAGATGAAACAATTTATCATAAGTATGTTGTTCTACCTACTCGTACGCTCCCTAGACCTACCTAAAATATATAACCGACGAGCCATGTTTACAAACAATTCAAAGAACCGAACTAAAGTAACAGGAATCGCGTCTACTAAATGTATGTTTTACTACCAAATAAAATATATGGTTGGTTTTTTCTGTACCATCTGCAAAATGGCTGTCAGCATCTATTTCCTGAACTTGGCTTTGAAATACTATATGCTATCATGGAATTGAACGATACTTCCTTCCGGCCGCGATATGCATAGGTATGCGCAATTGTTCAAAATTATATACCTATGCAAATATGATGATGATAAAACTGTAATGTACAATTATACAGCATTATATATAATATTATCAACGACCATTGTATTATATTGCATCAGCATAACACTACATAGCTTTTTTTTTCCTAATTTTGCATGCATTCTGAATACTAGTTACTGTTCTTTATTTTATTTGGCTTTTTACATTTTTTATTGACCACATGTCACATCATTTTATTGTACTTAAAACAATGTTTAACCCTTTACCGCATATCGTGACAAAGGGACGCTCGATATTTTCAACTACCACACTATTTTAACACATTATCTGTGTATCAACTTTACATTTAAATACTAGCTAGATATATAAATTACCCATTAGGGTAGTTATTAAACATTGAATCTTTCGCAATGTTACAAAAAATGATTGTAGAAAGTCAGTTGCATAGATTCTATGAACAGAGTAAGGCAGCCGTTTTTTGGACGCCGTTTTATTAAACATAAATCAAAGTTTTGGAGAATTTATAGTTGTTAGTATACAGTGACATGAATCCCCAACATTTTTACGGCAGTCGACGTAAGTAATTATATTTACATTACATCAATTAATTTAATTAAATTTTGTTCCATATTCGGAACATAATGCATTCACGGCTTTTTGAACTAAGACAAATGTGGCACAACATGCAGTCTAGTCAAAGAATACTAATCTTCATATTTGGAACTGTATGCATGGGAGGTGTAGATCTTCTAGACGCGATGTTGGGATTTTACAGAATAAAAGTAAGGAGCAAAAAATGGCACCACAGGCTGTTTTTCCACTTAGTAGACCTAAGTTGCGTCAATATCTGGTTGTTGTGGAGGCGCAGCATGTCATAGAGAGGAGAAAATACATATATGCCTTTACCAGACTTAAAGCTGAATTTGGCAGAAGTTTTGATGGCCGAGGATACCAGAGTATTTACACCTATACATCGCGGCAGTATAAATATTGTTGTTAGAATATGAAGTTTTTTTTTTACGTTTTGGGCAATAGGTAGGTACTATACTGGTCATGACCTCATATTGTGCCAAATTTGTCTAGTGTCTAATTCTAGCCAAGATTGCATATTGTTCCAAATTTGCCCGCAATTGTTTTTCTAAAATAAATTAATTAAAAACATATATATGTTTTTTTTCATTATTTTTCTAAGCCTATATTTCTCATTTATAATTACATATTTCTTTTTTTCAAACACATAACAAAATCCATGCGGTAAAGGGTTAAACATAAAAGACTATTTGTTATCTCTCACTGGTTCCCAAGATACAGGCTCGGCCTAGTTTGGGAACCACTGTATAAAGTGTTAATGTATTTTTTTTTCTCTTGTCTCAATAAACATTTCATTTCATTTCATTTCATAACCATTTAATGAAAACAAACAAAATCATTGGTAACTATGGGTTTGGAGCCCTTATTAATTATTTTTGGAGATGTGCAAAATTGAAACCGAGACCGCATCACAGTGTTCCGAATTTTGAATTTGAAGAATGTAATTGGTCAATTTTGCACATCTCCGCTCCTCTCCGCCTCAATGGGGCCGCAGCCTAAAACAGACCTAATCATACTTACTAAGAAAAAAATAACAGATTTCGAATCCTGTCAGCAATGAGGATGAAAATGTCTCGTTCCACCACTGCTCTCTGAATGTGTAGGTATAGGGTAAAAGCACCAATAGATGACTGCCACCCAGAAGTTGACTGATAGGTCTAAAAATCTAAATAATTAAATCAGGAATAATTTTCCACGCCCGGGAGTATTTTTCTCACATGCGGCGACACTATATCATGTCTCACATGCGAATTATCAGACAATTAAGCCACGCACGCGGCAGTGAGCAGCCGTCGAGTTTGCGCTTTGCGCCAAAATCGCGTTTTATATGGGATCCTTATTAAGAAAAGCCCTCAAAAATTTAAGCTTTTAATTACGCAAAAAATCGAATATGGCTTTTATTTCCTTGATTCACTTCAGTATAGAATTTAGACTTATATCTCTTTTGTGTATATTATAAAAAATAGCTTATTTTTATTTAGTTTATGAGATATTTGCTGGTCAAGTTATGGTTCCAATATTGTGTGTTCGGGCCAAAAAGATGAACGACGGTCAACTTTTGGGCAAAGGCTCGTATTTTCAAACGCTTGTGTAAATCATAATAAAATAGCTACATGCAATATTTAAACATAAAATTACAATCAGTTTTGTAGATGATTTATTGACCAAAAAATGAACGAGCCTTTTTTCATTTAATGCGTTTTAAAGTAATTTATTTTTGTATGAAAACGGGATTGTTCATCTCAAGATTCGCTGTCCAAAACGTGAACTAGGAAAAATTACTGGTTCATCTTTTGGGTCGGATTCCAATAAATGAATTCGAATCAATTTAGTTCGTTCATTTTGTTAATACGGTGCCCGAAACATGAACCAACTGATTTTATTGAACGGTTTAACTTGGGAAAAATTAAGCTTTTGTTCTTAGAGATCAGATTGTTATATAATATACACCGTGCTTATATTTCATTAAAAGAAGGTCAAATACAATTAATTCATCTAAGAAACGAACGTTTTTACTTTGCTCTATTCATCTATTGGGGTCTTGCCGTTCATATATTGGTCTCGCTATATTGCGATTATGCTGGTTCATCTAATGGGGTCAAATTGTTCAGAGATAGGGCACTTTGTTCAACTACTGGGAATTTTGACTCCTTTTTTAATATAATCATTTTTATAAAATTACTAAAGTTTAATACGAGACACAAAAATAGCTTATTCTAAACTAAATTAAATGCGGAATCATATAAAAAAATAAAAATTGATGAATATGAGTACATCATGTAGAAAAAAATATTTGAATTTGGGAAAGTTGCTTAACTGTTCATCTATTGGTGATTTTACCCTAAGTCTTTAGAGGAAAAACGTGTTGGCAGCACTCCAACTGGGAAACGTATCGTAACGTAATACAACACAAAGCCGTAACGAAATACGTGTACCCTGAGGAAATCTTAGTTGGTTCCGATTTTTGAAGCTATCAAAGTTTCTTGTCCGGCGTTTAAACTTTTACAAGGTTAAATAAGTACTCTTGTTTCGAGTCAGGCCGCAAATACGGGGTGAACGGGGTCAAAATAATATTCTCTAAGTACTAATATTTTAATAAATTAATAATACAACAAAGTCGAGGCAAAAGGGCTCGTTAGAGACTTGGGGCGGCGTTTGCGTGACAGAGGTGGTGATCCCCGATCCGGTTCCTACCTCGTACAACAAATATCGCTTGCCATCCAGCGCGACAATGCCGCAAGCATATTTATATACCTAAGCGCTTTGTAGTTTTAGTTTAAGGTTAATTTTTTAGGCTTAGTTTTAAAATGTTATAGTGTGGATTTTGTAATGGCTGGTTTTTTATTTGAATAAATGAATTAAGTATAATACAACATCAAAGAATATAATCAAATCTTATCATATTTATTTGTTATATATTTACTTACTTTCAGGATCATATCATCAAAATGCAATATCTGTTAATCTAATCTTTGAGGGTTTGGTTTTTATGATAAAGGTACATATAATAATATCTGATATATTATATCTATATATACCTACTAAGAGATCCAAAATATAGATACCGTTCGACACGTGAATCGACTATTAAGTATTATAAAACCGCGATTAGAATGGGATTTGAAAGTACAGTTGACACAATAGTGTATAAGTCAATCTAGGATATAGGTATTTATAGTTATATGCATATATTCGCAGTTTAAGTGCAGAAACTTAGAGAAAATAGATTAATCAATCACTGACTACATCTATAAACAACTCTTTTCTTGGTAAATGTTGTGTCAACAGAACTTTCGAATCCCTTTCTGATTCCGGTTTGATAATACCTAGTGCATTTTTTATGAAATTGAAATAAGGCGCAGAAACAATTGTCTCGTATGTGAGATTCTTATTGTAATACATAAATATGTAACTATTTATGTACTAGATATATAAATACATTTCTGTTAATATATTCTGATGAATGTGAGCCATGCAATGCGAATTATACACAAAGATAGAAACTGGATTAGTAATCAAGATCTGACTCAAAATTATTCTGTTTTTTCCTTTTATTATCACTAAATATATGTGACTGTTAATATTTCAAACTTTTAAACAACGATAACTAAGGAGTTAAGTTCCCGATTGTTATTTGTTTATTTTTTTTTGTTTTATGTATAAAAGAGTTTTTTTTAAACTACTACTATTTGCTATATTTCAAAATGTTATGTTAATGTATGGTCCCTGTAACTTTTGAGCTTGTGTAGTTTTTATAAATCGTTGCCCATTATCACGAGTTTCTCCCAGCCGTAAATATTACTACTAATACCAACTTTTTATGTTTTTATGTGTCTCCGATTTGGTGTAGGTAAGCGAGACGCAGAAGCTAAAGTTTACAGATGCGAAAAAATTGTAGAATCACTGTACAGCTAGGGATAACAATTACTACTATAAATATGTGCAACATTATGTTTAATATATATTATTCTTGTTCGTTGAGTCGCGAGCAGCCTAACGTGAGATCATCGTGTAATGCATAAAATACAGGTTTCTTGAAATATGTATGTACCTATGTTATAAGTAAGTACTTACTTTTATTCCGCATTCATATTGCATATGTTTTCAAAGATAAATATAAAATAAATAAAGTTGTTTTCGCAACAATGGGAATTCCAAACATATTAGGTACAGTCACGTCTAATAATATGTATAGGTACATTTCGAAACGTATATCAAAGGCATATACATATTATTAGAGCCGACCGTACAGGGTGCTCATAAACATCTGCGCAGCAGGCATAGCCACGATGCCATTCTGCAATCGTGTACGATAAGCGATATGTCACGTGACTATAATAATGTATGGAAATGTTCACGTGACCTTTCGTTCGAATCTCTCGTACATCATTACTTATCGCTTATCGTATACGATTGAATGGCATCTTGGCTAAAGCTGCAGGCCTCTATTGTCATGGCGATAGAGTGCATGTCAGGCGCGGATCCTTGAGGGGGGGGGGGGGCACTGCCCTCTGATATGATAGTATTTTATATATCTGTGTTAGATTTGTGAATGTAATTGTAACATACTGACAAGTAGATACCCTCTACATATCTATTAAAAATGTTTTAATACCTATGTTAAATCACATTGTGAAATTAAGATTGACGTCTGAAAGCGCCTTACAAGAGTTACAAGCCCACTTGGAAAATAAATTTATTTTATTTTATTTTTTATTTTATACTAATGCAGCACCTAGGTATACATAAGTCCAGTGTCAGGGGGCAAGTGCCCCCATTGCCCCCCCCCCCCCCCCCCCCCTAGATCTGCGCCTGGTGTATGTTCAGATATTTTTGAGCACCATGCCCCCTCCGATTTATCTGGGGGGCTACAATGACATTGTAATTCAGGTCGGAATTCAGTTTAGAATCGAATCTGAATCGCGATATGTCAGTTCCATGCAATAATTGTTAAATACGCATGTTAGAATCGCATTTAAAAAAAATAATTATCATGGTAGCCCCCCTGATTGTAACTATTGCATAAATAACTACGTATTATAACTTTTGCATTGAGGTACTCGTAATAATATCCTTAGTACTTATGCATTGAACTTGAAATGTTGGAACCTTGACCGAAAAGTACAATGCACGCAACTAGCAATAAATGCGAAGTATTTACCTAGAATTTAGATTTATTTAGTAAGAACCCAGCTACGTAATTAAATGGGTACCAAGGTAGCAATATCTAAATCTATGATGATCATATATGATGCGGTTACTTTCGTCGAAATAACATTAGAAACAAAGGAGCGAGTTTTATTGAACTGCTATCTATCCTATACCTTTTTTATTTAAATTTCAAACCGGTCTTTAAATAATACCTACCAGTGCTACTGGCCATTTAATTATGCATTATAAACAAACAAGTTTTCGTGGCCAGTCACATGTTCGAAATTTAAATTTAGAACTCACCCGGTCTCGCGATTGTCCAGGGAGTTGTTCGAAGACCGGGGCACCAAGGGTCGGTAGCTGGACCGCGTCATGCTAAACACTAGCCAAGCAGGCTTAAACAATTATACCGTCTATTATCACACGTTCATTGAGCAAACGAAGCGCCTCGCACACGACAAAGTACTGATTAACATTGTTTAGTCAAGCCACACAAGTAGCGGGCCGATAACAACTATCTATCACACATCGAGGACGTATTTATCTAGGCACTCGGCTACGCGCTAAACAATAACATGACGTTTACAATCTAAAAAACAATTTTGTACAGATGCTCTGAATGGACCGATCAATAATATTAACTTAGGGTGAAAGCTCTCGGGGAGCCACCACGCCTCCCGGCCGGTTCTGTCAGAGCTTTCGCAATATTTATAACAACGCCATCTGGCGGCAAATAGCTGCATTAAAATTTTACTGAACGCACTTGATGTTTACCTACTTTAGGATTCTCAGAAGGGGCGCTGATTGTTCGTTCGTACTTATTGATTTTCCATTTCCACTAAACTATCTGAACGGAATGACGTAAGAGACGTATTTCTTTATACGAAGCCCGTCGTTTGGTGCAACTGTGAACTTAAAGGTGCTAAAAATAAACGAATTTATAACTATCTATGAAAATTTAATACTGTGCCTAATGATAATAGAAAAATATGTGCTATTTGAGAATTTCTTAAAAAGTTTGTACACTTGGATCGCGTCTTCTATATTGATAAATATTGGTATGCTGGTCGAGTTAATGATGCTGAGCAAGGTTTACCAAATTTCCCAAAAATGATTTTATGAAACGTTTATTATTTTTATCAAAAATGTGTAGGAATTTGGTAACAAAAAAGGAAAATATATTTTTGGGAAATGTGATCGATCTTGCTCAGTATCATTAGCTTTCCATTTTTTATCAATAAATCGAACACGTGATTCAAATGTACACACTTTTTGAGTATTGCTCATTTGTACAATAAATAATTGTAAATACTATATTAGGTACAATTTTGGTATTAAATAGTTTTTTTATCTTCGATTTTATTTGTCGGAGTATCTTCGCCTGGTTTTTCCTTTTCTTCAATTGCCTTTTCCTCTTTTTCCTTTCTTTCTTTTTCTGTAGTCTCGTCATGCTCTTTTACTAACTCGTCGAGTTCTTTCTCGGCGTTTATGAGGTCCTCTTCTGTTATGTTCAGGTCCGGGAAACGTCTCTGTAATGTCAACGAATGAGGGTTTAAGTCGATTATTTGTTACAGTAAACGACCATATAGTAATGCACATCGGTTATTGGGAAAGATACAAATAATATTGCATAAATGTCAATAAGTTAAAGAGGGAAAATGCTCTATGAAGCCGAGTCTCTTTCCCAAGAACCGATGTTACTTATGGCCGTTTACTCTATGTAAGTAGATAGGTTTCGGTGCCGTGTGTTGACGGTAGTAAGAATACATTGTAACCGCCCCAACTCTTCCCGCGGGTTTGATGATGAGATTGATGATGGGGAGCAGCGTCATCATAGGAATGTGAGAAGTGTCAGTAAACCATTTAATAATATTATGTCTTAAAACTTATTTTTTTGTCGGCAAATGTGCTGAAAAACATTGTATGCATCACGGTCGGTAAGTGGAATACTAACTCGAGTCATAAAAGCCCTCCGCCTAACAGCGTCGGGCTTCTAACACTCTCGTTAGCAATTCCGTACTTACCTCTTACTACTAGTACTACCTAGTTTGTAACTCTTGCTACATGCTGCCGGTTCATATATTTGGAATAAATGTATGATAGTACCTTGTTTTGTGAAATAGAGATATACAAAGACGCCTTTAAGTGCCTTATATTACTGTCAAAATTTGGTTTATTTGGATTATGACATCATAAAAATATACCTACATAAAATTCACTGTATGGAGTTTTCACAAAATTCTCCATACGAAACGCCAATTTCATAGGTTATTACCTAATACTACAGACAGATTGACCAAAGACATCATCACAGTTACTCCCTTCCCACCAAAGGACTGACAACCTAATAACAATTCTTACCTCCTCCTACTAACATATATCGCTTAGATAAAAGTACCTACGAGCTCTTCAAGCTCTAGGCAACTCCCTCTGCCCCTGGATCAACTCCCCCAGGCATCAACTGAGATGGAACAGTGGAGGCAAATAATAATATGAAAGATTACTGTTGGTTGGGAAATAAACAAATTGAATTGAATTGTACGGCTACAGCACCCAAACATCGTACAACATGGTACCTACTGTGCGCGAGCATACCTACTCGTAGAAATAGCACAAGAGCAAAGTCCATTTCAAATACGAAGGCTCGAATCCACTTGACAAAGTCATTAGGCGTCAACAATAGGATCAGTGACTACAAAAGATACCCGGCCAGATCCTTTTGTGGCGTGATAGTTTTTGCATACATCGGAGTACGACACGTGCCAATTTGTAGTGGACTAATTAAATGACAAAACTGTGGAGTGGCATCGGGCCTTCGTATTTGAAATGGAATACTAGCCTGTAACTCCTGCAGGGACTCCTGTATGGTCTGCTGCTGCTGCCGCATGCGCCGAGGTAGCGTGAACACGGCGCTGAACAGCCGCAGCATTATCCAGCACAGCGCCGTTAGAGCGGCGTACGTGAACATCGACTTCCCCATCGCCCAGAAGTCCACGCCTACTTGCTGCGTCTTCATTTCGGTGTCTTCGTACAGCTCTATGTGCCGTTTATTGTGTCTATAAAAAAAAGAAATACAACAATAGCACAGCCTCTCAACACCGTGCCCAAATGACGGTGCAACGACCGTCCCACCTTCGTGGGATGCGACCCGGCCACAGCTGCAGTAGCGGAAACGCGGGAGCAGCCACACATACTCCAGGAGGAGTATCGTTTGTATATTCAGTTCAGTTCAACATTAGGAGAATATTATAGTTATGTCGATTTTAATGCGATAAATGACCGCTGAAGCTGTCCCCAACGAGTGCTGAATTCCATCATTCCATGTTAGCTGGACGTAGGCTTCTATTAACTATCGTTATAGACGCATTAGGAGGTAAGTGCCCATAATCGCCATGCAATCTTTTATCAAAAAGTGGTCAGTGATACTTCAATAATACTTTAGTCGACTCTTACGACACCCGGCGGAGAGTTGGGGAGGGAGGGGAGTGGGGGGAGATCTATCTTCAAAACTCGTAAATTTAGTGCATGATGAAGAAAGATCTTCGTTGGAAAAGCTTGAAGTTTACGAGTTTCGTGGTAATTAGGCCCTCTGGCGTAACAAAACACTTGACAATGAGGAACCATGACACTCGGTGCACACTCTGCATGGTTGCTCTTACACATGGCAGTAAATGGTCCTCTGCATGTGCAATGGTACCTATCTACTTCGTATTGGGCAGTTAATAGCTCCAGGGGATTTCAGTTTCTTGAGTTCAAAAATATATTGCAGCTGTCCCGTCTCGCGGGTATGAATGGAGAACTGTAGTAGGTAAGTGACAAATGGAGAGGCTTTAGCTTTCATTAATAATCCCTAATCAAAGAATACGATGTAGCCACTGACAGACTTCTTGATTATCAGATTGTACCTTTTTCCCTCCTTATTCATAAACATCTCCGAACTTCAGTAAGCCAATTTAAATATCGTTTCCTTTCCGTCTTAATAATAATAAATAAAGTGAAGGACAAATAATACTTCTTGGCTTGCTAAGTAAGGAGACGCTTCAGAAAAGTAAAATTAAGTAAAGATTGGGTTATCAATGAATGAAATGAAATAAAATTTATTTGTGACAAGCACAATGAACATTTTACAAATAAGCACACAACAACAGCTTGCCACAAAAGGGTCACAACTCAGCATGTAGCTGGCTAAGCCAGCGCTGTTCTTCCATTTTGACCCACCAGGTATGTACACTGTACAATCTTGTCAAGAAGTCATAAGTATTTCGATCTTACCCAGCGGCAGTTTTGTCTTCAAAGCTAAACTGAGAAACACTAGTAAGCTTCAAGACACTGTATTTCTTAAGGCGAGTTACGTTTGGGCCACGTCATCACGTCACCCAGCGAGTATGGAACGAGCAAGTGTGTTGTCCCATTTCCCATGGCAATGTCGGTGTCACGAATTATTGATGTTACAGGGGCGACCAATCGTGGTCTATCTTATAAAACTGGTGATGTATTCTTAGTTGTGTTAGCTAGTAATTAACTTCTGCCCTCAAAGAAAATTATGTTTTTTTGCCGTAAAACCCCATTTCTTTGAGGTAAATGAAGCTATCCCATATGCAAATATTGTGTAAGTAATTATTCGTCTTTGCTAGGGTATTAACGGAATTATAATAATATGGTGCTTAATTACGGTAAATCTGGCAGTTTTATGGAAAAATGCTGTAGGTAAATTGAAAAATTGATATTCAAGTTAAAATAACTTACGATCAACGAACCAAACACTAGGTAGGTATTTATTTTCTGTGTTCCTGTCACATCACACAGACCTCTTTGTTCAGATTACTCTTTAATTTTAATCTTCTAAACCGAAAACTAACAATTTACCCTAAATTTCACTTTTTAATGTCACCCATGGTCACATCACATAATATATGCGATATCAGTGGGGTCACATTTGTCATAAATGCGTTCGTGGCCCTGGCCCTTGAGAGTATACAGGTTGGCCAAAAATTATTGAATTTCCATTGTCTGTGAGGTTTTGGGACTCACTAGTTACATAGGTAGGTGATTGATTTATACTTTACTTAAAAATTATCCTGACTTTTCGGGCATGACGTTACACCCGTGGTCGCAGGCAGACTCACAACGACACGTCAGGATAAGAAAAACGTAAGTTTACTAGCTCTGCTAAGCTCTTTTGTAAAAATCTAGGTACTTACGGACGACAACACATTCCGACGTTTAGTCGTGAGTCGTGTGATTCTGAAAAGTTACCTTAGGTACCTACTCATAAGTGCAATGTTGGGTATACTTATAGCTCCTTATATGCCGCGAATATCTCGGGATCTGACCCAGAAAAAACCCATGTCACAGGCTATTATCGGCAGTCAGGCTACTTAGAACATTGCTATTATTTCGATTATTAAACCTATAAAATTGTTTGCTGAGATAGCGAAATGTCTGGTTGACGTGACTAAAGACCGAAGAGCTGGCGACTTCCTCGCACAACGCATCAGTATTGCGATACAGCGAGGAAATGCTGCCAGCATCCTCGGTACAATGCCACAAGATTTAATGATTTAATCTATGTACATAAATTGTAGGTTTGAAAATAAATATACAAAAACCTATAAAAGAATGTTATGAACCCATGGAATCGATAAATCGATATGGCGAGCAATTACAACCGTAACACACAGCTGACTGCTTAAGCAAGGTATTGAATGGTCTGTTTTGACACGCTAATACTAATACATCATTACACGTTTATCACATGGATAAAATATTCATTTGGTTAAATATTTCAGGATGTACCAAAAGATTTCTTAATGTATACCCACGGGAATTTCTTTACATAAATCTCTTGATTTTATAATTAATAGGACGTAATTATGCAAAAGGGAACAAACCCACATGAATTTTTCATTCTAATTAACACTTTAAATCACAAGAAATAAAGTCAATCTTTAAAATGATAGATTCGTGTGGATTGGTTCCCTTTTGCATAATTACGTCCTTCGCGCTGTTCGATTGCTGGATAAAAGTGCCCTCATGTCTTTCTGTCCAAGATTTGACCAGACCAGACAACTCGAAAGATGTCGCCTTCCATTTTTTAAACGGTTTTATATAGTAGGTACATTGTGCATTTAGGGAGGTAAGTACGGTATTATAGTAACGAGAGTGTTACTTAGGGTCTTAAAACTTTCATTGCGGACGAGTGCTACGCGCTACGCTCGTAGCCGATCCCGTGATTTTTCCGCTTTGTAGCGAAAATGGACCTCCCACAGAGAACTCCCCTCGGGAGTTTCCTGCGCTCAAAGTGTTAATGACTCGAGTTTGTATTCTGCTTACCGATCGTGATGCATAGGGTTAGTTGTGGAACATTGACACAAACGGACACAATGAAACTTTGCGATATCTCGGAAACCTGACCTTAACGGCTAGCCCCGTCTATCAAACAAGGACGAGCTTAGGGACCCTCCACAACTCCCCAGGGTGCGAGCGACGATCGCAGAAGGAGCACGTCGCTACATGCTTCAAAGCGAATTGAACCAGGAAAAGTAAAAAAAAATATTTATATTTCGTAATTTTTTGCAAGAATACAGAGAATAGTTTGGTAGTATTTATATTTTTGTCGTATTGTATATATATTCAAGTTTATCTTAAGCTAAATACTTTTAAAATTAGTTCAAGTTTTGGCCTCGTTTTTTTATTTAGTTTAAAATAATACCCTGGTGTCTCACAATGAAACATTTTTATGTAATGTACAATGAAACAGGTCCATGTTTCGTTGTGTACTGTATAGTTTTATTGTACACCAAATGTGAAATTGCAAAAGGTTACTATTCTATGAGACTGTTCATTTAAACATGTTTCATGTTTAGCACCTCATTATCAACCTATTAAGGCCCACTTGTATAACCTAGGGTTAAACACTGACCAGTAGCTAGAGTGACAAATTTTACATGTACAATATTATGGTCACTTTAGCTCCTGCTGGTGAATATCTACTTAGTACATTTTTAATATTTTTTGTTGACTAGTATAATTATATTATATATTAATTATTTCGTAAAATTATATGCGTAGTAATAGTGGTCATAAAACATATTTTTTATCTTTTAAAACATTCTGTTACTACATATTGTATTCATATGTCATTGTTTTCATTAAAATTTTCGGTTGCTGAATGCGCCAATGACATAAAGATTCGTTAATAAACTAATCTTCCCAAGAATCAGTACTTTTTACTAAGAACAACCACATAATATATAATAACCTATTTGGCTACTGTTTATGTAACTCTGTTTCAATGTTGGTTACCCGTGATATTTTTTGTTTACAATGAAACAGCTCACGGTGTTTCACTGAACACTATTTATTAGTACACATTGAAACAATACACTTTTTTCAAAAACATTTTAAGAAAAATATACGCAATTTTCAGAACTGGAGCCACTTTTTTACATACCATAAAGAATGATGACTACTAATATATTTTATGGTAAAATATACGATTTCTAACTTTCAAATTGGCTGAGATAGGACAGTTTAAAAAGTTCAATGTTTCATTGATGGCAATAGTTTAAGTAATATGTTTAACAATAAAACATACGTACACAATAAAACAACATGATATTTTATGTTGTCACAAAGTGCATGATATCTATTGTAGAGATGCCCAGGACCCTCCCGCGTTCGACTGGGTTGCAGTCATACTACGAGGACACATAAAACATAACTTTTTTTGCAATATGTCGCAGTTATCGACGACATTGTTAAGTTACAATGAAACTTGGGTTGTATACAATGAAACAGTCTTTCGGATTCATGTGTCTTTCAGTGGTATTATTAATTATTTAACAAATTGGAATCCTACTAAACTAAACCTACTCCAGCCTACCGTTATTATTAACTTTCCTTTATTTTGTATTCATTGCAAGCGTACTTATATATATGTTTCATATAACACAGTTCCAATGTTGGTTAAGTCTGTTTCATAGTTCATTGGATTTATTACATCTGTTTCAATGTAAAAATTCAGGTGTTTCATTGAATACATGTACGAGGACACAATGAAACAAATCTCATTTTTTGTTTAAAGTTTTATAACACATATACTATTGGAAATAAGTAGAAACCAAGAATGCGATTCGATAGCCAACTAAATTGTTTATCTTCGAACACAATATCTCACTCGTAACTTCAAAAACACCAGAGATACAATGGTTTGAAATTCAGTTGTGTCATTCATCCACAACTTACCCTACCTATAATGTTTTTCATCACATTTGCGGACAAAAAAAAATTAAATGACGTACTAACATTTCTATAACTCCATAGGGAATTGCACTTTTCTATAACTCTCGCGATGCATGCAAGCAATGGTGCGATCAGAATGGTGTGATGAAAAATAAATAGGGTTGCTTTGATAGGTACCTACGGTGTGCGCTTTCGTAGAAACTAGTGCCAAGCCCATATCTTGTGATTGGGTTTCCCATCTGGCCCAGGCTTCCTGAGTCGTGCTATATTATGTGGGGAAAATGCTATGTTGTTGTTCATGGTTAGGCGAAAATATTTAAAGTTAATTTTAGAGATACGAGGCTCTATAAACTACAACCTAAGAATAGCACCTAAATATTCTGCCACTTCTACAAAAAAATGGCCTGTTTAATGACCCACCTGAAACGCTCAAAGAAGGGTCTATTGACGATCTAACTTATCTATACAAAATTATTTAAACTTGTGCGTAAGTCACACAATGTACACTTAGAAATGTTATATAGGTACATATCTATGTACTGTTGCCTCGCTCTCCAACAATCTCTCTTCTCCTTTTGTTCAGTCGCCAACCGATATATCGGGGCGCCCAGGGTGCTCGCAAATATATGAGCAGGCCTCTATAGCCATAGCCATAATCATTTATTTGCACATAAAAGGTGTTCTATAAATAAAATGTTCTGACTTTTTATGTTTTGACCGTAGCGTTAAGGCGCATTCAGACCAAACGAGCTTTCGCTATTCTATCCCCCCACTCTACGAAATTCGATCGTTACACAAAACGGGATTCGTTGATTTCGTAGAGCGGGGGAGATAGAATAGCGAATGCTCGTTTGGTCTGATTGCACCTTTAGAACGCATGTTCGATATTTTTGAGCACCTTGGCCACTACGATTTATCTGACAGTGACTGTTCCATTTGCCGTCGACACATTTTCTCCTGTTTTACGAGTAAAGGACCGGCAATGCACATTGCACGGGTACGTGTACCTACAGTACCATTTCTGGAACACTTACATACTCGTAGGCCATCTTCTGGAGCACTTACAGACCAAAGCTGCTTACAATTGGGTTGCCCATATGCTTGTTGGCCAACTATACTATTAAGGATCGATTTCATCAAACTTTTAATCGAAGAATAACGCTTAAGGCCTACGCTAGCTTACGCGGATTACCCGCAACGGACGCCCGCCTCAAAAAGTGTATAGACGCCGCTAACTGGCGCGGGCGCGTGCGACGGACGCTATCCGCGCGGCCCGCGGCGGGTATCCGCTCCGTGCGCACGCACAGCGAGCATACGCTCGCGGACTTGTTTCTTGAATTAGTTGAATTCAGCGCTAAGTTAGGCGTGCACCCGCCCCGGACACCCGCCGAGCGTGCGCTGCGCGCGAAAACGTCCAATCCTGAACATTTCCGAACACACCATTAGGACTAGTTGGCGCCACTTAGCCGTGAAGTCCCGCTAAGAAACACAATTATCTAGCCCCAAAGAAAAACTAACAAGAAGGTATTTCTTTTTATATAATTTTATTAACTAAGACAAAACATTTCAACACGGGACTATAGGCGCGCTGAGAATTTAGACAAGTTTCTGGACCTCACGCCTCAGTGCTACCGCCCTGGTCGTCATTTCAGAAAAAGAAAACCCTCATTTCTTTGAGGCGGGGCGTCCATTGCTGGTACCTAATCCGCGTAAGCTATTATGCCGTAGACCCTTACTCTCAGATACTAGTGCCGAATTGCTACGGAGTTTTGACATTGAATTGATTGAATAAGAGTTTGGTGAAATCGAGCCTAAAAGTAAAAAATAAATCCCTCTGCTAACGCGATCGTCAGGATGGCGAGTGTAAACTAATCTAGATAAGAGCTGCATACTCAAGGGTGAATCGGTTTTCTGTATCTTGGTGATGTCCTTTTCACAAGCTAAGTCTTAAAACAGCATCCAGAATGTGCTAACACCACAGATGTCATATATACCAAAGATCAAGCAAATGTATCTACTTAGATTGGAGTAGGTATGCGGCCATCGTCTGGGATCCGCGCGAGATCAAATACACGCTCATGTTCGAGAAAGTCCAACGGAAATTTGCCAGATATATTTACAAACGGCTGTATGGATATTATCCATATCTCTTCCCCTCTCGATTTGTCTTGGGAATGGTAGGACTTAACACCCTAGAGCTCAGACGAAAACTACTTCTTATTGTCCACTATCATTCCCTGGTCCACGGGAGGGCAGACAATCCCAATGTCCTGGCACGAGTTGGGTTGGCGGTTCCCACGCCGAGCTTCGGCATGGCCGGCGCCAGCACGGGTGGCGCGCGTCCGGCGCGGCGGGGCCGGCGCCTGCTGGCGAGGCCTGACACGCGTACTGCGCGAGCTGCAAATGCACCCACAACCCGAGCCATTTCTGTCATTATGACTTCCAGATCCAGGTCCCGGATGCTGACATATTCACAGACAGGCTTGGTAAATATATCAAAGTTGCGACGATGACCCTAGACTGTGGCCAGCTTAATTAGTTTTAAATTTGTTAATTTTATTGTTACTTTTTTACATATTTTATTGAGTAGTTTTTTTTTTGTAATTTTATTTGGTTTGTTACTTTAGTTTTAATGAATGCAAATTTGTTACTACATACCTATACCTACATATTACTTTACCGTGTAAGCGCATTGGATGTAACTGTAAGCTTATATGAGTGAATAAATAAATTGAAATTGAATTGAAATTGAATTAGCGTGTTAAATGAACTCAGTGAAATCCAGCTTTCGGGCGTCAAATTTTTAAAGTTGAAGTGAACAAAATTCACAAACAATTGCAATTAAAATTACATTAATAATGCCTCCTTAAGTAATATTAATTGCAACAACACAAAAAAATATGAATACTCAAGGGCCTGAGACATATTTAAAATCATAGGCAAGTAACAACTTCAGTACAAAATCTGACACGCTCGGCCGCCATACAAATGAATGAACTTGTTTCTTCTATCCAAATCTAATTCTGTGGCTAACACGTTTGACGCCGGTGACACAACGTCTGCGATCCCGAAATTCTGACTTCTATGCCAGTGACACGCATGGTCAAAATAACCTTATTCATATGCCGGTAGCATCCTTAAAGCTAGCTCCTTATTACGTAGGTTGCCCTGAAAGTTTCGGGAATCGGAAAAAATACGCATTTTAATGAAATAAAAGTACTTTTATTGTTTTTCAAAGTATTCTCCTTTGTGTTTAATACACTTTTTCATTCTCTGAAACCAGTTTTTAAAACAGTTATTGAAGTCTGAAGTGGGGGTTGACAAAATGGCCATTTTATAAGCGTCGACTGCTTCTTCCGCGGTCTGAAAACGCTGACCACGCAACCGATTCTTTATTTTCGGGAAAGTAAAAAAATCGTTGGGACTTAGGTCGGGGCTGTACGGAGGATGGTCCAGTAATTCGACGTTTTCGCCCTTCAGATAGTCGTCTGTTTTCTGAGCGGTGTGAGGGCTGGCATTATCATGGTGTAGTATAATACGGCGGTTAGGGTTAGTTTTTCGCAGTTCAGCAAAAACAATCGGTAAACAAACGCCTATATACCAATCGGCATTGACAGTTCTTCGATCTTCAAGAGCGATAGTCGCCACGTGACCCGATTTGGAGACAAACGTGGCTACCATTTTTTTGATCGTGCTGCGAGAACGAACAACTTTTGTCGGCTTCGGTTCGTCTTAGTAAACCCAAACTCGAGATTGGTTTTTCGATTCAGGCTCATATGCGTAAATCCATGATTCGTCACCTGACACAATATTAAAAACGGCATTTGAGCTTCCTCCATTAAATCTTTTTAAAGTTTTGCGGCACCAATTGACACGTACCGTTTTCTGGTCGTCAGATAACAAGTGAGGAATCCACCGGGAAAATAACTTCCGCACGCCCAACTCTTGTTGTAAAATAACTTGTACCTGACTCATTCCAATGCCTAAAGTCTCCTGAATCTCCCGATATGTAACATGCCTATCTTCCTTTATCAGTTGGCGAACAACATCGATGTTTTGATCGGTAACGGCCGTTTTCGGTCGACCCTCACGTACGTCATCCGCAAGAGACACACGGCCACGTTGGAATTCCGAATACCACCTGTATATGGTCGTCTTTGAAGGTGCTTCACTACTAAAAGCAATAGTTAATCGGTCTCTACATTGTTGTTGTGTTAATCCACTTTTAAAGTCATAATAAATCATTGCTCTAAAACCATCCATTTTCACCAGCGACTCAACGACTTTAAAAAACAATTGAAAATCGGACATTGTTTTTTTTTTCCAAGTGGCCAGTGTTTTCGAATAATGAGACTATGCTTGTAAGAAAGAGGTATAACACATGTCAAATATACGTTCCTAAGTATTAAATTCCCGAAATTTTCAGGGCATCCTACGTAGGTACTCCTACGAGTATGCCAGTTGCAGAGTAATAGGTACGAACATTTTTACACAAATGTTGTGTCGCCGGCTCAACCTTATCCTGCCCAATGTGATTTATAAAGGACATATTCGAATATGTAGAACACAAGAAAAGCGAGAATATTTTCAAACTAATAAGGCTATATTTCAATAGGTCAAACTTGGTATGACGGGCAGAGCGAGGATAGGAATACAATAATTTCGGTCACATATCCGTGTTACCGGCATAGGAGTTCTTTAGGATTATTTCGATCAGCATAATTATTGGCCCTTAAAGAAACTGTAAAATTAAATTATGTGTTAAATTGTGTGGTGAATGACGATTTAGACCACCAATACTTACTTCTCAAAATAGAAATAGTATACAGTAAAAAACTGAATAATCTTCATAGAAATTAGCACCACGACACCGCCCCACAGTTCCTTGTCCATAGCGCAGTTTTCACACGACTGACTCTGCAGGCGTTTATTGCATTAATAGTATATTAACGCATACAAATGCAATAAACATATCATTACGTTATTCTTAAAGGCCATCGTTCACTTAATGGAACGTTTTCTGGGTTCTCTAAGTAGAGTTGGTGTCAAGTAAATTTTGAAAAGAAATCATGTGCTCGATCGAAGTTTGACTTTACGTAGTCGGTCTGTGTAAGTCCACACTGCAGTTTTTTTTTAATCTTAAGGTTTTCAAAAAGCTACTATTGTCCTTACTCTTCAATAAAATATATTATCAACGTCACAACGAAAGCCAACCAATTCACTTTGCATTTTTCATAATGTTACGCGTGTTTGTAGCCCTTGCTTTCATACATAAGAAAACTATTAACCCATTCATAGCCGGCGCCTCATATTTTTAATCATCACGCAGTGCCGCCACCTTCTACGCGACGACGCGAATTCGCGCCCACAGCATCACGTTAACATTTCAACGGACGCGTTTTCGCGTCCGCGGCATTAGGTTATATAACACACTTGAAGGAAGCGAATTCGCGTCTGCGGAATTAGGTTATTTCACACTTGAAGGACGCTAATTCGCGTCCTCGGCATCACGTTTACGCATACACAGGACGCGATTTCGCGTCTTTGGCATCCGAGATAAGAATTATGAAAATCACAAATGCGCTGACTCCAGAAACCAGCGACGGTATAATATTATCCTTCATAAATAAAATAATATTTTGGTATCAGCTTTTAAACGTTCAAGGACTTTACGATTGGAGTTTGCATTAGAATGGGGCTAATTTTGCATTATAAAAAATAAATCAGACCTGTCTTTTTTAAGTTATTTATCAGACCCGGGCGAGTTGAGCCGGATATTAATTGTTTGACATGTCAAGCCATAGCGGTCAAAAAGATTGATAGGTAATTATATTTTTATTAACTTTTTTTGTCGATTGAATAAAAAATGTAGTAGTACATAGTTGGAAAGTATATGGATAACTTCGTAAGAGATCTTTATGATACAAAGTTACCAGGATGCTTTGTATGATTTTATTTCGTAACACAATGGAAATTATCGTGAGTTTTGTTTTAATAACGACAATATGTGTGAAAACTATCCAGAAGTTATCTCTCTTATGAGAGGCACCATGATAAAATTGTTACGTATAGCTATAAATCCTAATATGAATAAACAAGCTTGAAGTTGAAGGTATGATTTATATGGATAAATAAAATAATGTTTATATGTAAAATCCGTTTATTTGATTCTTTCTGCATTAGCTATAAAGATCTATAGTGAGAAATAAACAAAACAAATTAATCAACAAAAATATATTAGCTCATCTATTTCATTACAATTGTAAATATGCTAGCATAACTTCACCCGGAGGCGCGACAATTTCCATCCCTTTCTGTTTAGTACAGTGCGAAAGAGACAGAATAATGTTAACAAAAAACCATGTTGACTGGACGTAAATTTAACGAAAAGGGCCCAAACAATTACACAAAAAAAGTTATTTTTATATTTCATATCCAAGGATCGGACAAACGCCCGTCATTATGAAAACTTAACCCTGTTCCGTATAATAGAGACTTCCTTATCTTATGATGTTAACATATTTTCTTTTATAAGATATTTTTTAATAATAATAACACTATCACAAAGTATCTATTTAGAAGATCCCAATAATTTCTTAGATACTGGACAAGTATCTAATTCACCATAATAGTTCGAAACGTCGTTACAACGTTAATTAATATACGCAATATAATTCGTTTAAATTGTTTTATTTCATGAAAAACTATCGCAGTAACCGAAGAAGATAATTATACACTCATTAGATCAAAATTCAATATTAAACATTCTAAGTCGTTTATTTGTCATAAATTCACTATCAGGGTACATACTTAAAAGTAAGAAAGAGTTGGGATCTCCTAAATATATACTTTGTGATAGTGTTATTATTATTAAAAAATATCTTATAAAAGAAAATATGTTCACATCATAAGATAGGGAGTCTCTACTGTACGGAACAGGGTTATTTTTTCGAAATGACGGCCGTTTGTCCGATCCTTGTTGATATCATCAACTATTTATGGATTGGATCGTTTTCCTTAAATAAAACCGAATTGTGTTGACTGATTAATAGTGTAGGCCTGCCGCGGACTTCAAATATCGCATTCGAACGTCAGACATACATTATCAAAATGTATGTTTTATTCGAAGTTCGCCGTTGGTCTTCTGTAACCTACTTTATAAATAAAGTATAGTAATCAGCCAAAACAAGGTCTAGTTATCGACTTTATTACAAAGGAATAGGGTCCGAAAGTGGTGGACCACTTTTTTGGCTGATAGTTTGAGTAGGTATCGTATGATGATGATATATTTATGTGTAGGTACTTGCTTTTTACAGAAGTTGCGAACAATGTAAATAGGTAGGTAATGAATGATGAAACACAGGAATCCGATGTAGGCATATCACCATCATCATTTCAGCCGTACGACGTCCACTGCTGAACGGGATACAAAAATTTTCTGTCAAGTGCATTATACATATATATGTACTTACAGAATTCCTTTGCATCTTCAGTTAAACAAAATATTTGATACTTAGGTTCGTAAGAGGTATATTGGAATGGAATAATTAGGTTCTAAATAATAATACATTTACAATAGTTTGTAATTTGGATATCACTTGGATAAACGAGAAAATTCGGATGGTCTCCGAATTAATTATAATTTATAAGGATTATTATAATAATAATATCGAAAGAACATTCTCATGCAACTCAATTGAACTAATGTGAAAATAAAAATAGTTATACTTTAGTATAAATCTAGCATTGAATCTAAATTTCTCTTAGAAAGTGAGATATAAAAACTACCAAATTTCATTCGAGTTAAGAGAACGGCACTTAATATCATAGTATTTTCACTAAATGTCCATTTTGAACGTCGCTTCTGAGATTTCTCACAAATGCCAAATCAAAGAACTGAAAACCGATACTCAATAATCATTTTGCTTGATCATTAATCAATACATTATATTTATATATAAAACAAAAATACTTATCAACTATCCATTTGTAACATTTCGTTGCCAATCGAAAGCTCTTTTCGCTTATCTCATCAATCTCATTATCAATGACGCATTCACTGCCCTTGACGCACATATGCGTTCATACAAGTTCGTTCACATTCTTACAAGTGTTTCTAGAATAAAGACTTTCCCTTTGGCGGCGAATACGCACTATAACATCATTCATAATAACCATAGAAAATATTAAATCATAGAATGAAATGAGCATGAAAAATGTTTTTAATTGCCAATAATTTCCAAGCGAGCTACGTGTGATGATAAATTATAAGGTAAAAGTACCAGGATGCTTAGCCAAGTTGACAATCGCTAGCGCTTAGTAGCGTATCGTAGTTTTCCCTCTCCGTCACTCTTTCATATTAGTGCGACAAAGACAGTTAGCTGCCGTTCGCTTTCGAGTGACGATTACGCGTTAGCGATTGGCAACTTGGCTAAGCAGCCAGGCGTATTACACTTGCGATTTGCAAGCGAGATGAAATCGAATACATAGTAACGCGAGTGTGCAGCGAATTCGTTACACGCTCGCA
The DNA here is from genome assembly GCA_025490895.1 of Thaumatotibia leucotreta. Taxonomy (NCBI): domain Eukaryota; kingdom Metazoa; phylum Arthropoda; class Insecta; order Lepidoptera; family Tortricidae; genus Thaumatotibia; species Thaumatotibia leucotreta. Next base: position 55,428 of record JALPQI010007440.1, read on the forward strand.
GTGAACTCGCGCTTTTAACTCGCTCGCAAATCACAACTATGATCAAGCTCTTAGTATCCGAGATGTGACACTTTATGTCAAAATGCAATGGTTTAAATTCGAATATAGTAAAATCTTAACTAAGCCTTTCTAAGTTTGACATAAAGTGACAATGTGGAACACTGTAGCAGCGTTAGATACTGGTAATTCTAACTTAAACTTTGCAACGAGTATAAAGTTACTGTATTATATCGCGTATATTCTGCGACCATAATTATATAACATGGACGTCTAACGCCAGCTCAAAAATGCCCCCAAAACCAATTGTTCAATTGTACCAAGATGGGCAGAACATAGCGCTTTTCTTAACACCGCGCTTAATAATATTTCTGTGCTATGACAAATGTTTATAGAATAAAATCAATCAAAACTTTGACGGACCAAATTTTTTAAATGGCGGTTTAAGCTTTTATAGGTTGATATTGAAATTCATTCCCGTGATGCATTGAAGCGGGGGTGACACTTTGTCAACTAATATTCAGGAACGCTTTTGAAAGGCAATTTAGTAAGGACCGTATCTAAATGTAAGTAGACAACTTTAGGGCCCTATAAATACGTATACTCAACTTAATATAACAAAAACTGTTCAGTATATTATGAACCCTATTAATGGGTATAATTTAAGGTCAGAAACAATATGTCATTCCGTTAAAATCAATGAAATGGATCTGATTAACTTAGAGACACGGAAAATAATTTTGGACGACTGGTGTAAAATTAAGGGCAAAACAATAAGAAAGCTCGTTAAAAAGTATAAGTTCACTTCTGCAGGCATACAAACCGATAAATAAGTTTGCCAATACTTTAACTTTAGAATATCTGCCCAAGAGTGGAAGAAAACAGGGACCATGGGACTCAGCGTTGCATAAGAAAGTAGTACGAATATTTTTACAAAATCTAACTCTTTCTGTCCAATGCTACCAAAAAAGCGAAAACTCCGTCTTTTATGATACAAAAAATTAAAAAAAGAGACGTAATCTAAAGACATATAAAAAACAGAAACAACCTAAAAGAGATGAAAAAAAGTCGTATCAGTTAGAAAACGGACAAGTAAACTGTATGATCATATGCTGACTAAGAAAAAGCAATGTATTATCATGGACGACGAAATGTACCGCAAACTAGATTTATAAACGACCCCTGGACCTTAGTATTGTACCATGCCCGCAGGAAAAATTCTCTCTAAACAAGATACAACCATCAGTGTTGAAAAATTGGTAAATAATACTCGTATGGCAAGCAATTTGTCAACGTAGCATGCGTTTCAATTTTTTTTTTCACCACAGGTAGTTTAAACGCTGAAGTATACCAAGAAGAGTATTTAAAAAATAAGACTGCTGCCTCTCATTAAAAAGCATAGGATGCCTACTTTGTTTTGGCCTGATTTGGCGTCATGCTATTACTCAAAAGCCACCCTTGAATGGCATAAAACAAACAAGGTTGATATAGTCGAAAAAGACATGAATCCCTCCATGTGCCCTGAAGTACCCCCAATCGAAAGGTACTTGGCTTTTATAAAGCTGCAGCTTCAAAAAATGCCAGAGCTGCTACATCAGCCGACGATTTAAAAAAAAAGTGGAACAGGGTGTCAGGAAATATAGCAAATGTTGTCGTCCAAAATCGAATGAAGGACATCCAGAAGAAAGTAAGATTGACGGCTAAATAGGGATCCTATGGCAGTCTCTTTAGAACATAGTTCTAGAAAAAGTGTTATATTTTAATTTATTTTTTGTTTTATTTCAAAATATTACTTAATATTAAAGTTGTGTCACTTTTATCTTGTCTACTTATAATTCGATACGGTCCTTATGACGTGAGGCTTCCATGTTTTATTTGTTCGTAGCGTATATTGGTTTACATAATTTTATCATGTACTATTACAGTGTATTGAACAAAACACACTCACTTTAAAAGTATTTCAGTAGAGAATTATACAATTTCAAATACACTTTTTGAAATTCCTTAATGGGTTTGGCCGTGGACCAGGCCTACATTGAATATGAATACGCGAAGAATCAATAAATATAATAGTTATACTATGAAGGCTACAGTTATTGCAATAACAAGGCGAGTAATGAAGCGTAGGCGGATGTCTACTGCGGAAAAGACTAACAGGCATACATTATAATATAATGTACCTTTGTATATTTACAACTGGTTTAGGTATTTTCAAGAGCTGCCCGTGAGGGCTGATTGGTTGCTCTACATGTATTTTTTTTCGCGATAAACTAACTGAATTGGTTACTTGATTAAATTCAAAGGATTAAATATTGAATTTCCTCAGATTTAGAATAAACATGCTCGTACTATATGAATACGTCTGTAAATTTTCTTGAGGAAATAAATCATGAAGTTTTTAAAAACGAGGTTTCGTATTAATGAATAGCGACAAAAATGTCGAAAAAAATCAAATATTTTGCCGGAATTTATAAAACTGTTTATTTCATTTTTTTCGGGTTTTTAAAGAAATAATGATTGTCACTATCACTGTCAATCCTTTCAATTGACATTTCTTCGATGACATCACTTTCCTCTTTTGTAAGTGAATGGATCTTAATTAATATAGGGTTAGAGTTGTAAATTAAAGTCGAAACTTTCATTGATTTTTCCGAAAAAAATCCGGAAAAAAAACAGTCGTTTTAAATAAACCGGATTTTTCCGGAATTTTTTAATACTTAACGATGTTATAACGAAAATATTGATGTGTAATGTGTAGGTACATATAATATTGGTCGATTGGTCTCACATTTCCTACATACTCATTCACTGTGATCAAACTTTAAACAATGGAGCGTTGAAATAATAAAGAAAGGTTTTGTGACATATCGCTTCTTATCAATCTTATCATGAACAATACTATATTCCAGTATGCGCTTGCAATTGAAATTCTAGTGCTACATTGTTAGAATTCCTATTACGTCAAGGTAGTGTCTCCAGATGCAGCGTTGTTCACGATAAGCGTCGATGTAACTGATTGATAATCACAGTATCATCATCAACATAAATCGATGTTTATCATAAATAACGCCGCAATCCAAAATACAACCTCCCTGTACATTGAAGTTTGAAGTGTTATTTTAGATTGCAGCGTTATTCATGATAAGGAACGAAGTAGTATGGTATCTTATTTAAAATATACCATTGCAATATGAACTTGTCCCGAACATTCTGATTCTTTGGTAACGCATCCGTGGCCTTAACTCAAATGAACGTACGCTTAAGTTTAGATAAATAACCTGTACAATTTGGTATTCGCCCTCGGGCGGGCCGCGTTCAGGGCATATTCTGAAGGCATTCCTTTATTTGGGTCCACGCTTGCAGATTCTGGAACAAGTACGAAGGTAAGAAGGACTAAGAAATTGGGAATTTTTCCTTCACAGTTTATTCAATGAAAATTATAGTTATAAATATTTGATGTCATATCCAAAGAAAAAACGGCCAAGATAATTTGATTTGTGTATTCATAATTACTTTAAAATTAGTTGTTTTCGAACAAGTGAAATGAATTAGATTTCACTAATAAAGACGCATAGATTTTGACGCGTTCCTTTATACACACTATATTATACACTAATATAAGTATACATCATCAGCCTATCATAGTCCACTGCTGGCCATAGGCCTCTCCTATTAACTGTGCGCATGGACGCATTAAGAGGTAAATGTCTATAATCGCCACGCTGGGCAAGCGGATTGGCGATCGCAGTAATGTGTCCAGTTGTCCACTATGATGACGCTGCTGCCCATCATCAATCTTTTATCAAATAATGGTCAGTGACACTTCAATCCCTTAGTCGACTCTTACGACACCCGCAGGAGGAGTTGGGGTGGTGACAAACGTATTCTTACTGCCGTCACCACACGGCATATGAGTATACATTCAACATATTAAATCTAGTATAACAAAGGACCAAATTCACCAACAGGATTCGAACAGGCAGCGCATAGGCTCAAATCCCACATTGGAAATGGTAAGCATGTTTTTTTTATCTTTGGTATGTGACATTTTATTGTTTATTAAATTATGGTTGACCATAGTTTTGCAGAAAGCGACCAACTACTATTTTTTGTCAGTCTGACTTAACTTCAACACATTGAGTTTGATCGCTTTCTCCATTGTCAAAAAATCGAAGATGGACGTTTTCTGCATAAAGCTATGGTCATCATCAATTTGGAATTGATATTTAAATTTTAATTCATCATAATTATAGTTTGTGAGATGTAACTTGGAACATTGGACGTTTTTGACGAGACCATTATTTATAGGACGCTAAACATCCAGTTTTATGTAAATTTTTTCGCTAGACCTTAGCGCCTTATAAATAAGGGTCCTAACAAGTCAAATGTTCAAAATTATATCTCACAAACAATATAAGATGATAGCAATATGTGGCAGAGCAGCAAACTAGTTTAGGTTTTACTAACAACCACATAAATTTATAATTTCACTATTCATTACAGCTTTTGCCATTAACCCTTTGACCATTTGACAAGTCTGTCAAAGCATTCAATTTCGAACCGTACATATTTGTAAATTGATTTGGTTTTGTTTTTTATATGACGGCAAATATGTTGCAACTACCCATTAAAGGGTTAAATATATTAAGGTGGTTCGTTTTTCATACTAATTGATTTATTCAAATATGGGTAAATGGAGCATAGTTTTACAATGAAACCACTTCCATCCACAATCATTTTGATATTTATTTGCGGCAAATTCTATTTCCGTAATAAAAATGGTCAAATAATAGCTTAAAACACTACTTTATTTTAATACAAATTTGTCAATGTGTGGGTCGGCGGCGACAGTGTCATACACCAATCGTATGTTCGGTGTATGCGTTAAAAAGCGACGTTGCCAGTTGACCACAAATGCTGCGTTGCCGCTCTGTCAAACCGAACGCATGTCGTGCAATTTGTTATTTTATTTTGTTCCATCAAACTGCATCAAACGGAAAGCGTTGCTAATGTTGCCATATAGGTCATATATACACCCAATAGCCAACCCGCGTACTATTTTATGAATTTTATGATATTCCGTATTCGATCGATTTGCTTGATTTTTATATTTTGTATCAGAAGACTATTTATTATAGAAAATATATACATAATAGTTACGTTTACACTACTATAGGGTGGACTTCTTACATTTAATGTTATTATAATAAATGTGCGTAATAAATGATAGTCGCGTGTAACTGAACGTAAAATCCATTTGGCACGGCAACGTTGGCAACTCTAAATTCAAACGTCACTCTTTCTTTCAAAATCACCGGCAGTAATTTGGTTACTTTGGTTTGTATAATCCGAATTGACGCTAAATTGCTAACGATTGTTTGAAATATTTTATAGCGTGGCATCTACAGTGATTTACATGAGGATGGTGCCACAAACGCCAAGGAAAGGCTATAAAAAACACCGATACTCGGGCTCGGGAAAAACTCGCAAGCGAAGCCTTGTAGAAATTATACTACCTATATTACGGAGAAATCAAAAGGTAAGTCCGGTAGAGTATCTTTCCTCCCACTATTTCAACAGATTTTTTATTACATATTTTCACTATGCTTATATTATTATAAAAACATTTGTTGTTTTCGAAACAACTGCTCCACGGATTGGAATAACCCAGGAAACTTGTCATGTAGATAAATAGCAATATATATTATAAGTATAACATATTTTTTATGTAAATACCGGAAACGTTAGTTTCCCGAGGGATGATGAGTTCCAGGCCTTCAACTTTTAAAACTATAACCTTTTTGTAGATACTCACTGAACCTGTTTTGAACCCAGGCTCCCTCCCTAACTTCGCAGTCAGGATCACCACCATCTAACTAGATAAAGCTGAACTGTATTTTTTATTCCAGTAATCATCAGACACCATTTTAACAATGAGTATTCTCATTTCAGATCCAAGGCCAACTGCAGCCCGGTCAGCACATCATTGAGCGCGAGATAGCTCGCGCTGCGACAAACCCATGTCGCGGCTGTCAAATTTATATTTCTAGCCGTCATTTTCTCGATTTTGGTAGCACAAGTTAACAGCTCGAGAAATTAGTTCCATGCGAAAGAGTCATCCCGCGGGCGACATAACAAGTATTGCCATTTATGTGTGGGACTAACTTTTCTTTGCTAGCAACACTGAATCGGTATAAATAATGTTGAATGATGAGTGAACAGCAAGCTTTAAAAATGAAACATCTCTAATTACGATAACTTTGTCTCGTTCACGTAGTATAAAGATTAAAGGGATAGGACATTTTAATAAGAAAATGTCAAAGTGTCATAATAATAATCTGTCGCATGACATTTGTAGATTGTGTTTGGTGGCGATATTTTAAATGGCTCATGAACGTAAAATTTAAGTTAATTATAATAAATAATAAATAAATATCTTGGGACATCTTACACAAATCAACCTAGTCCCACGGTAAGCTCAATTAAGGCTTGTGATGTGGGTACCAGGCGACGATATATATAATAGATAGATACGTATAGATACTTAGATACATACACAGCCACGACCAAGGAACAAACATTTGTGATAAATAAATGCACAAAGAATGCCCTCGCCGGGATTCGAACCCGGAACCTCCAGCTTCGTAGGCAGGGTCACTACCAACTAGGCTACGGAGGCTGACAATTATAGCCTTTTATACTCTGTATACGTTACTTAGGTACTGTGGATGTTAGTTACGTTTATTTACATTTAAACCTCATTATTTACATTCAACTTTTGAAATTCATGTTCATAGTTCTTTAATAAAAATGTATGTTATGAATTATATTTCAGTCATCGGAGCCCAATAATAATACAAAGCAAGATGTCGTTAAACTAAACCCATAGTTTCCAGAGGGAGAATGTGGATCCGGAAAAGATGAAGTACCTGTATTAGGTCAAACTCCAAAAATAAATATATCGGGTCTTCGAATTACTAGCAGGTATTTCGATGAAAGCTTGTACAAATCATTTAAGTTTATAATGGAAATATGAGGGTTTTGTTTTCGTACCCGATACTCGCCTCCTTAATCCATCCTCCAGGTTCCAAAACAATATACCTATGACCTAAAAGTAGTTGATATATCGGATATATTATTCTCCATATACCAACTTAATCATTAAGGTCAAGTATGGTCAAGAAAAGTAACACCTTAAGTTACATACATCGCGTCTGATAGTATTATGTATAGTAAAAATCATACTACGATTTATTTATTCGATCTGCAGGTTATTTTTGCGGAGCTGTCAATAAAGCATGGTATTTATCAATTATTCATACTGTTTAAAGATATGGCGCAAACTGAAGAAAAAGGTTCGCATTCAGCAAATCGGATTCCACAACAGCCTTGAAGGCGGCTGCTGGGTCGCGCTCTGCAGCTCGTCGTGAAGTACGCTTGGCGCCCGAGCTCGTGGCGCAGCCTGCGTTTGGTTGGGTGGTTTTAAAGCATATCGTTGAAGTTAGAGCCCACGGGTGTATGATATTTTTTCACTATATTTATGAGGTTTCATGTTATTACAATTTATGTTAGTAAATCACATTTCACATAGTGGAAGAAATATAACACCGTGGACGCGAACTTCCGCGGCAAAATATAAAAGTGCCCATTCAATTCAGACGATCGTCTACAATAGAGCAGAAATTACAGGCGTCTATTATCTAATTAAATTATTAATATATTTGTGATTGTAAACTTGTTTGGCTCAACTGTTCTTTACGATACAAATATTTGTTACATTGATTATTTAAAACATGTTATTATAATAAATATATTTTTTTAATAAATACATACTGGATTATTTATTATATATATTTTTCTCCAATATGCTCGGAAATGTTCGCATTAATGTAGCAAAAACGAAACGCGAAGTACCTTCTTATGTACCAGCTCAAATTAAAAAAAAAGATTTTCATTATTGTACAGTTTTTGCGGCCGCGAAATTGTACTAAAAATCCATTAATGTATTGTTTTTTACTTCTTAAAAACTACTTTTGGACTTTGAAAAAAATGCATACAGCCAAATTCTAAAGCCACGACCAAACGCCTGGTCTGGATAGAGCGAGAGACGGCGATCAAATCTATGGCCGTCTCGTTCTATCATGAGTTACAAACGCCTCGGTGTGTCAGGTCGTGTAGGTACGGTTTAATGAAACCATAGATATCGTTACTATTTTTTATGAACGACCATGCATTAAAAAAAAGTTTAGGCGGGAATCATAAGAGATTTTTTCTTTTCAATTGTTATTCAATTTGCAAGAAGAATTACTTAATCGATTGTAATAAATTTTGTTTTATTTCCTTGCATGTTTGGAGAAAAGTCCTATATGTGCCTCGGACGGAAATAGAATTTCGTGGATTCGTATGTAATTGTCGGCCTCAGCTTCGCTTCGTCCGACAAAAAATACTCATCCACGAAATTCGCTTTCCCGGCCTCTGCAATAATGTACTATTTATTTGTTTAAAATACTAGTTATTAGCCGTGTGGAAACGGTAGTAAGATTACATTTGTCACCACCCCAACTCTTCCCGTTGGTGTCGTAAGAGTCGGTTAAAGGATTGAAGTGTCATTGACTATTTATTTATCAATGGGTAGTAGTGTGAGTAGTGTGTCCACTATGATGGGCAGCAACATCATCATAGTGGACACACTACTCCCGATTATGGGTATATATTAACCTCCTAATGCGTCCATGCACATAGGCTAAGGAAAGGACATTGCCCATGCAGCCGTGAATTAATAGAGGCTGATCTACCTTTTCCTATATAGATTATGTGTACAAATGCCGCATTTCTTAATTATATTGTACTTGTAAAATATAGCTGCGTAGTTGTATGGTATACTACACCGAACATCGCTATCACAATTAATACAATTATGTATCTTGCCCTTAGATACTTCTATTCAATAGCTATTAGCATTGGTAGGTACGTTAATACTTCTTCTTTACAACCGCTACTTTTGAAAATATTACTAGCATTTGATTCTCTATTGAACCTCCATGGGTCTTCAGACCTTACGGTATCGACTGTAGGGTCGGTAATGAAACGAAGTTTGTTAATATTAAAACATTAAATAATGCCTTAGAACGCATGTACTAAAACAGATTATTCATAACTACCAATACATAGCTACAATAATAATTCGACTGATAGCCTAAATTTGCAATCCGTAACGAAGTTTATGTGTTTCTCGACTTTCTCGCCACCTTCACATCTCGAAGACAATTTGTCGCATTTTGAGATTAAAACGCAATGTATTTTATCGCTCAAGGTACACTTGTGCTGCGAATTTTGAGGATATATCGCGTGGGACTTTCAAGCGAAATAATTATGTCGCTTTGATAGATCATCGCGAGTCAGCGTTATCTCGCGCGCATATTGTGCTACCAATTCGTGACATAGCTCGAGAAAACTCTATGTCGCAGTTTTTGTCGTCCCGCGCCCATGATGTGCTTGCCGTGCAGGTGTCACAAATGACCGACGAAACTTTTATAGAAAACATGTTGCCAACACTAGTGATATTTTATAAAAACTGTATATTGACAGAGATAGTACCTACTAAAACCAGAAAGAATAAATAAAAATAATATGAAATTATGTAAATAAAACACTGAATTTATGAATTGATCTGTTTTCTTTATCAATGTATTCCGCGCGTGATTAGAATGGGAAGGAATCTAATAATTAAAGTGACTAGAAATATCAAATATATAACTATACATATATGAAAACTTGTCTTGAGGTCATAGAATAGATTCCGTCCCAATCTGATTGTACACCTATTAGGTCATCCAGGTCCGGTTTTTTGTGGTATGGTCTATTCCACATTGACCATGCAAAAAATACCGGAACTGGATACCATAACATCACCTGAAAACATTTTTAAGTAAATAAATAAGGTTACCAAAATCAAACCTAGGTGGCTAGTTCAGGGCCCAATACCACAAAACTTTACAAGCATACAACTCTACAAAGTTGACAACTATTTTGTATGGGAATTTATACAATTTTGTAGAATTGTACGCTTGTGAAGATTTGTGGGATAGGCCACAGGCATTATTATCAAATCGGAATAAGAAAGGGATTCGGAAGTACTGTTGACACAACAAATGACACAATATTTACCAAAAAAAGAGTTGTTTATAGTAGTCTCTGCACTTAAACCATGAATATATGAATATAACTATGAATATATCCTAGATTGACTTATGCACTGTTGTGTCAACAGAACTTTCGAATCCCATTCTAATCGCGGTTTGATAATACTGGAATAATTGTGATTATAAGTAAAGTATCAATAAAAAAGTAAAAAGTCTTATAAAGCAAAAAATATATATGTTGATATTACGAGATTCGAACCTTGGTCCTCATGAATGTGCGTCAGACGGTCATCCAACTTAGACTAATCCAAGTTCAAAACACGTTCCGAAGAAATAAGCAATCAGTTTCGTCAACGAATAAGGGTTTGAATGTGTGTGTGCATACTTCGCAAGCGCGACAGCGTTTCGTATTTATTCAAATAAACTTATTTTGTAAATTAAACCTCATCTGAAATTTAGTTGGCCACATTAGAAATAGCAGTTTATTTTAGGCAAACACATCACTTATTAAAAATATTTCCATTATCATACATAAAATTTAAAAATACGTAGAATTCGCACCAGCTAGGCACTGTAACGCCATCTATTGGCGTAGTAGTGCCTAGCTGACCGTGACATTCCACCTTAATTGGCGAAACAACGAGGATAATCGTAGTTTTGCTAATATTACCTTTTTCGCAGCTTTGACTTGTAATGATATGAAGCCGACCAGCGACTCGTGAAGGTCCTTATCCTTTTGCTTTTGGAAATGTTCTATTTCTATAGCAGCCTTTTTCGAAAACTCTCTGAAACAATGTTCGTAAGTACATAGTTTAGTATTCTAATATTTAAGTATAAACAAGAAGATAAAGGTACACAAAACTATCTGAAACATATCCTGGGACAATATTACTCAAATCGATCTAGTCTGATTGTAAGCTCAAAACTTAACAAACTTTCAACATCCTCTTGACGTTTCGTACTTGATACAAAAGTATAATTTCGATTTATGTATGTTTATTTGTATAAAGTATTTGTGTAAGTTTATGATTGTAGTAAGTACTTATTTAGGTTTCTTT